>CM060639.1:26066551-26076551 GCA_030578275.1 Meda fulgida
AGGACTTGATGTGACGGCAGTAGGTTACCCATGCTTCACAGCTATAGAGGAGGGTGGTGACACAGACCGCTTGGTATACGCCGATCTTTGTGGATAGACGAAGGTTCTTATTATGAAAGACTCTGCATCTAAGTCTTCCAAAGGCAGCTGATGCCTGTTTAATTCGGCTCTGGATTTCATTGTCGATGCTGCTATCCTCAGAGAGAAAACTCCCCAGATATTTGAAAGATGGCACTACTGACAACTGTTCATCTCCAACAGTGAAGGCAGGAGATGTGGGTGGGACATTGGCACTCCATTGGCAGACCACTTCTGTCTTGGTGGTGTTGACAGTCAGCCCCATCCTGCTGTACGCCCTCACCGCCACAGCAAGGACAGTTTGAAGATCCTCTGGAGTATGGGCCACTAAAGCACAATCGTCTGCATACTGTAGCTCCAGGACCTGCTCTCTGCTGATTTTTGTTGTTGCATGTAGCCTCCTAATGTTAAAGAGGTTGCCATCTAATCTGAAGTCCACTGCCACACCACTGCTGTTTTCAATCTCATTGTGGAGAAGCTTGGTGACACACAGGAGGAAGATGTTAAAGAGCACTGGCGCTAACACACATCCCTGCCTCACCCCTGTGCGTACAGGGAACGGCTCAGACTCTTGTCCGCCTACGGTCACCCGAGCAGTCATCCCATCATGGAATTGGCGGAGGATGTGAACAAACTTATCTGGACATCCAAACCTGAGGAGGACATCCCATAAGAGCTCTCTTTGCACAGTGTCGAATGCTTTCGAGAGATCGACAAAAGCCATAAACATGTCCCGATGTTGCTCCCGGCACTTTTCCTGAAGCTGCCGGGCTGTGAAGATCATGTCGATTGTGCTCCTGTTCTTTCTAAACCCACACTGTGATTCTGGCAGCATTGACTCAGTGATGTTGTTAATAAGCCTCTGATGCAGCACTTTGGCCATGACCTTACCACCAACTGAAAGGAGTGAAATGCCCCTGCTATTGCCGCATACGGCCTTGTCACCCTTGTTCTTATATATGACTACAATGTTTGCATCTCTCCATTGCTGTGGGATGTTCTCATCAGTCCAGGCCTTGGTGATGTACTGGTAGAGGGTGCGCATACATATGTACCCTCCCTCCTTCAGTAGCTCAGCAGGGATGTTATCAGCGCCAGGGGACTTGTTGTTCTTAAGGGAACGGACAGATGATAGAACCTCCTGGAAGGTTGGTGGTAGACTGAGATCGTGGATGGGAGGAAGTTCAGGCAGTTCGTCCAGGATGGTGGGGTCTGCATCAGAGTCCTGATTAAGCAGGGTGTCAAAATGGTCAGCCCACCTCAGTAGGATACTATTCTGGTCCTTCAGAAGTGTTTGACCATCAGCTGTTTTCAGGGGAGTGACACAGCGATTTGTTGGACCGTAGATGGATTTGATAGCATTATAAAAATTATGCATGTCTGTGGCGAGGGGGGCGTGGTTTCGCGAAGTCTGTAGCGGGAGAGGAATCAGCGAGTCGCGCGGTGAGTAAGTGGGTCAAGTGCAGATGACGAACACCTGTGTCTGATTGCAGTAATTGGCGTGGAGACTGCATAAAAGCTGCCGGCTGAGAGAGAGAAGAGAGAGAGACCTGGGACTCGCACCAACCTGTGAAGCTGCACGGAAGCTGTGTCTGAGATTGTTTGTTTACTGTCTATTTGTTCTTTTGTTTTTGCCGTGTCAAGTGACACGGCGGCCGCGCACGAGCGCTCTGTAATTGTGGTTTTGTCATTCGGAAAATAAAGTGCGAGTCCCAATTTCGCCGACCTCGTCTTCTTCTTCCTTCAATCACACTGAACTTCTCTACACTGGTACCGAAACCCGGGAAGAAGAAGACTGCCGCCGCCATGCAGACCCCGCCGGGAACGCCGTTTGCGGAGCTTATACAGACGCTCGCGGGTCTTCACCGGGAGCAACATCACGCCCTGCTGGCCGTGAAAGAGGAGCAGGATCAACGGTTCCAGATGCTGCTCCAAGGCCAGCAAGAAGACCGCGAGCTGTTCCGGAGCTGGCTCGACCGGGAGGTTCGGGCCGTCCCTGTTCCAGCTACGGCCTCGGCCCCGCCCCTGCCTCTCAATAAAATGGGTCCCCAGGACGATCCGGAGGCGTTCCTGGACCTATTTGAGAGGTCCGCCGAGGCCCGGGGATGGCCCCAATCGGACTGGCCCATGCGGCTCATCCCGTTGCTATCGGGTGAGTCGCAGATAGCCGCCAACCAACTGCCAGTCCAGAACCTCCTGGTCTACGAAGACCTGAGGCGCGCCATTTTGCAGCGGGTCGGCCGGACCCCCGAACAACATCGTCAGCGGTTCCGGTCCCTGAGCCTGGAGGAGTCTGGCCGACCCTTCGTGTTGGCGCAACAGCTCCGGGACTCCTGCCGCAGATGGCTGATGGCCGACGGAGGCGACGTCGAGGATGTCATCAGCAAGGTGGTACTGGAGCAGTTCATCACTAAGCTGCCAAAGAAAACTGCGCAGTGGGTCCAGTGCCACCGCCCGACGTCGCTGGACCAGGCCATCCACCTGGCGGAAGATCACATGGTGGCGTGCTCAGGGGTCGGCGAAGCCCTTCCATCAGCTTCTCTCTCTCCTTCTCTCTCTCTCTCTACCCCTTCTCTCCCCAAACCTGTGCCCCTTCCCAGGTCTCGTGGGGGGCTGGTGCCCCGGCCGGCGCCAAGGTGGAGGACAGCGACTCCGGCGGAGCCCGTTCCTGTGACCCGGGCCCCACCTAGGGGGCCCGCCACGTCCGACCACCCCGTCCCGAGTCCGGCAGCCCTGCACTCTCCACGCCATTTCCTTGACCCGCTTCCTGCCACCGGAGCGGCGGGGAGGCCTGGGCCGGCCTGTTGGCGCTGCGGGGACCCGGGACATTTTATAGATCGGTGTCCGGCGATGGAGGTAATGCCGGTCGTAATTCAATTTAGGGGGCAAAAGCATAGTGTGGAGGTGGCCGTTAACCCGCACCTCCGGCATCCGCTCATTTTGGGGACGAATTGGCCTGCCTTTAATGAATTGTTGGGGTCGTTATCAGCGGGTGCCTCTTGGGGTAGAAAAAACAAGGGAAAGACAGCGGTCGTTCAGCTGGGGGATGCTGAGCCGGGACCACTGGGTCCTGCTGCAGGGGAACAGAGGGCTCTGGCGAGAACGGTTCTCTCAGAGCGCGATGACTTTCCCCTGGAGCAGTCCCAGGACGAGTCTCTAAAAAACGCCTTTAATCAGGTCCGCTCCATCGACGGCCAGCTGCTTCACCCAGACCAACCGCTCTCTTATCCCTATTTTACTGTATTAAAAGATAGGTTGTATCGGGTGACCCAAGACACCCAGACAAAGGAAGATACAACACAGTTGTTGGTTCCTAAAAGCCGCCGGAAAATGCTTTTTCAGGCGGCTCACTGTAACCCAATGGCCGGGCATTTAGGTCAGGCGGCAACACTAAACCGTCTCATGGCCCGGTTCTTCTGGCCGGGCATTCACGAGAACGTGCGCAGGTGGTGCGCGTCTTGTCGTGAATGTCAGTTGGTGAATCCACCGGCCAATCCAAAAGCACCATTGTGCCCCCTCCCGTTAATGCAGGTCCCCTTCGAGCGAATTGGTATGGACCTCATCGGGCCATTAGAGCGGTCAGCACGAGGGCATCGCTTTGCGTTGGTTCTAGTGGACTACGCAACGCGATACCCGGAAGCAGTCCCGCTTCGTAACATTTCGGCTAAAAGTGTTGCGAGCGCTCTCTTCTCTTTAATCTCCCGAGTGGGAATCCCCAAAGAGATTCTCACTGATCAGGGCACGGCGTTTATGTCACGAACGATTCGCGAACTCTACGAATTGTTGGGCATTAAATCGATTCGCACTAGCGTCTACCACCCACAGACAGACGGTTTAGTGGAACGATTTAATCGCACTTTGAAATCCATGATTCGTAAGTTCGTTCACGAAGACGCCAAAAATTGGGATAAATGGCTAGAACCCCTCTTGTTTGCTGTACGCGAGGTCCCCCAAGCCTCCACGGGGTTTTCCCCCTTCGAGCTTCTCTATGGACGTCAGCCCCGCGGGGTGCTTGACGTTCTTAGAGAGACTTGGGAGGATGGACCGTCCGCTGCTAAGAACGAAATTCAGTATGTCCTGGACCTGAGAACAAAGCTCCACACTTTGGGGCGGCTATCAATGGAGAATTTGTTACAGGCCCAGGGCAGACAGAGTCAGCTTTACAACAGGGGAACTAGACTCCGCCAATTTGCACCGGGAGATAAGGTACTTGTATTACTCCCTACTACCAGCTCGAAATTACTCGCAAAGTGGCAAGGGCCCTTTGAGGTCACACGGCGAGTTAATGATCTCAACTATGAGGTAGCCCGTACAGACAGGGGTGGAGCACATCAAATTTATCACCTCAACCTCCTCAAAAAGTGGGTTGAGGCAGAGTCAGTGATGTTGGCGACGGTGGTGAGCGGAGAGGAGGATCTCGGGCCTGAGGCGAGTTCAAAATCACAATCTCTCGCGCTGGCTCTTGGTGGAGACCACCTCTCGCCCTCCCAGCTCACTGACGTTAAAAATATACAAGCTGATTTTGCGGATGTGTTTTCTCCCCTGCCTGGCCGGACAAACCTCATTCAGCACCACGTTGAGACCGAACCTGGGGTGGTGGTACGCTGCCGCCCGTATCGTTTGCCTGAACATAAGAAAAAGGTGGTTCAGAGTGAATTAGAGGCTATGCTGGATATGGGGGTAATAGAAGAGTCAAGCAGTGACTGGGCGAGCCCGATAGTTTTAGTTCCCAAAACTGACGGCTCGGTTCGCTTCTGTGTAGACTATAGGAAGGTGAACGCGGTGTCTAAGTTTGATGCTTATCCAATGCCGAGGGTTGATGAACTGCTTGATCGGCTGGGTACTGCTCGTTTTTATTCGACATTGGACTTAACGAAGGGTTATTGGCAGATCCCCTTGTCTCCAATGTCCAAAGAAAAGACAGCTTTCACAACGCCGTTTGGATTACACCAATTTGTCACCCTTCCTTTCGGGTTGTTCGGGGCTCCAGCGACCTTTCAGCGTCTGATGGACAAGATTCTCCGGCCGCATGCTGCATATGCCGCTGCCTACTTGGATGATATTATCATCTATAGTACCGATTGGCAGCGTCATATGCAGCATTTGCGGGCTGTCCTGAAGACGCTGAGAAGGGCGGGGCTCACGGCCAACCCGAAGAAATGTGCAATTGGGCGTGTGGAGGTAAGGTATCTGGGTTTCCACTTGGGTCACGGACAGGTGCGTCCCCAAATTGATAAGACGGCAGCAGTTGCGACCTGTCCGAGACCCAAGACCAAAAAGGAGGTTAGACAGTTCCTGGGGCTAGCGGGATATTATAGAAGGTTTGTGCCTAATTATTCGGACCTCGCTAGCCCGCTGACCGATCTAACTAAAAAGGAAGCGCCAGATACGGTTCAGTGGACGGAGCAGTGTCAGCGGGCCTTTACCCAGATAAAGGCTGCTCTATGTGGCGGGCCGCTTTTGCATGCTCCTGATTTCTCTCTCCCCTTTATCCTACAGACGGACGCATCGGACAGGGGGCTGGGCGCCGTCCTGTCCCAGGAGGTGGAGGGTGTAGAGCGGCCTGTGCTGTACATCAGTCGCAAGCTCTCTAAGAGAGAGACGATGTACAGCACCATTGAGAAAGAGTGTTTGGCCATCAGGTGGGCTGTTCTCACCCTCCGCTACTACCTCCTGGGGCGGGAGTTCACCCTCTGTTCGGACCACGCTCCCCTGCAGTGGCTCCACCGCATGAAGGATACCAATGCGCGGATCACCCGTTGGTATCTAGCTTTACAGCCTTTTAAGTTCCAGGTGATCCACAGGCCGGGTGCACAGATGGTTGTGGCTGACTTCCTCTCCAGGAGGGGGGGGGGGGGAGGCTGCAGGCCGGACGGCTCCCCGGCCTGAGACGGGCGGTGGGGGTATGTGGCGAGGGGGGTGTGGTTTCGCGAAGTCTGTAGCGGGAGAGGAATCAGCGAGTCGCGCGGTGAGTAAGTGGGTCAAGTGCAGATGACGAACACCTGTGTCTGATTGCAGTAATTGGCGTGGAGACTGCATATAAGCTGCCGGCTGAGAGAGAGAAGAGAGAGAGACCTGGGACTCGCACCAACCTGTGAAGCTGCACGGAAGCTGTGTCTGAGATTGTTTGTTTACTGTCTATTTGTTCTTTTGTTTTTGCCGTGTCAAGTGACACGGCGGCCGCGCACGAGCGCTCTGTAATTGTGGTTTTGTCATTCGGAAAATAAAGTGCGAGTCCCAATTTCGCCGACCTCGTCTTCTTCTTCCTTCAATCACACTGAACTTCTCTACAATGTCATTTTTATCTGCAAAGGATTGGATTTCATGTGCCTTTTCAGTCCACCACTCATTTTGTATGACCCGTATATCCTTTTGCACTTTCCCCCGAGCTGCCTGCCAATCCTGTCTAGCCTTAATGGATGAAGGGTTGTCCAATGTTTCCCGGTGTGCTTTCCGCATATCCTTAAGCAGGTTGTGGATGATGTCTGAGTTATCGTCAAACCAGTCTTGGTGGTTCTTGCTCTTATAGCCGATGGATTTGGCTGCTGCCTCATAGAGCACCGAGCTAATATAGTTCCACTGTTGTTCCATTGTGTTTTCTGAGCTCAGACAAGTTTCAGACTCCATAAGCTTCTCAGCTAGGAGACGTCGAAACTCACTTCTTGCTTCTATGTTTCCAAAGAGGCTACAATTTAGCCTCTTATTTTTGGACTTTTGCCGTCGCAAAGGGGAACGCACTTCCATATTGAGCTTGGCCACAATCATACGATGGTCAGTCCAGCACTCTGCACCTCTCATGGCACGAGTGATGAAAACATCCTTGATGTCATTTCTCCTCACCATGATGAAGTCAATCATGTGCCAATGTTTAGAGCGAGGGTGCATCCACGAGGTCTTATATTTTGCCTTCTGCTGGAAGATGGTGTTAGTTATGGTAAGGTTATGCTCAGAGCAAAGAGTAAGTAACCTCATACCATTTGCATTCTCCCTGCCAATACCATGTCTACCTAGTACTCCACTCCATATCCTGTAGTTCTGTCCCACCCTAGCGTTAAAATCCCCAAGCAAGAGGATCTTATCACTCCTAGGGATCTGGCGAAGAGTTTCATCCAGTGCTTGATAAAAGCATTCCTTGGCTTCATTTTCAGATGGCAAAGTTGGTGCATAGGCACTGAGAAGTGTGGCATAACGCTTTTTTGCCAGGGGGATACGGAGGGTCATTAGCCTTTCACTAATGCCAATAGGTGTTTCTGTGAGACTTGGGTAGAAGCGTGTTTTTGATGGCCAGTCCTACTCCATAAAGATGTTTTCCACCTGGGGGGAAACCTTTCCAGAAGAAGGTATAGCCCGTTCCTTCCTCTGTTAGAGATCCTTCATCCAGAAGCCTAGTCTCACTCAGGGCAGCAATGTCGATGTTGTAGCGGCTCAGCTCAGCAGCGATCAGGGCTGTTCTTCTGTGTGGTCTGTCCGAGATGCCCTGCGAGTCCAGGAGAGTCCTTACATTCCATGTTGCCAATTTTAGATTGTATTGTTTCTTATTTTTCTTATTTCGACCGCAGTAGTGGAATAACCCGATAGGCGCGGTAATCTATCCAGGTAAATGGTTGAATGGGCAATTTTTAGGCCACCTTTTCTAGGCCCTTCCCCAATGAGGTAGAGCAGTGCGGCCCCTTAATAGGGCTGCTCCGTCGCACAGGGGTCTGCCGAAACACCTGCCATTCAGTCCCAGTTGATAGCGACCAAATACCCTGTGCCGCTGCCGTGCAGGGCTCTGACTAAGAGCTCCCAGTCCATTCAAACCTGCCCCCGTCGTCAGATTCCCCATCGCCGTCAGACTTTTAACCATATATAAGGTCCAGGTATTGTCACCGTGGTCAGAGGTGGAGACCTGCGCAAGGAAGGTTTTTAAAGTGCCAAAGGAGGTGCGCCATCCCCAGTAGCACTATCTTCACCATGATGAGGTAAGTCCCGATGGCAAGGGTAGTCCCAGGACAACCGATCCCCCATCTTGGCTGCAGGAGGCTGCCGGGTCCTTCGTCTGTTAAGGCCCGCCTACTGCGCACCTCCAGCGCATTGCTTTTCTGTCAGGGTATGCTCCCTTAGCCTTATCTCAACAGACTATCCACAAGGCAGTGGGGCTATTTTCCCATAGCTGGGACAGTGGTTGACGGGCGCCAGGGCATTATCCACACAGTGGTGGGCCTGCACACCGCGTCTCTGGGGCCCACTGCTGCTCCGAGATCCCCTGTAGTTTAGCCTGGGACCGTATGATGCCCAGTTTCCGTGTGTGGCCCCTAGGAGGCACTACAGGAGTCTTGGTGGTGGAGAGGCTCTGTACTGGCAGAAGGAGGCTTACGCACTCGGCTCCTCTTTTCACCCTCTATCAAGAAGGCTAGCCAGCGGCAACAGCTGTAAGCAGAGAGTAGCAAGCAGAGAGCACAGCATAGCATGTACTAACTACCAGCACCACTATACTACTGCACTAGACGCTTCACACACACACACACACACACACACACACACACACACACACACACACTAACCCACTGACACACTCACACACACACTAACCGACTGACACACACACAAACACACACTAACCCACTGACACACACACACACACTAACCCACTGACACACACACACACACACACACACTAACCCACTGACACACTCACACACACACTAACCCACTGACACACACACACACAGACACACTAACCCACTGACACACACACACACACACACTAACCCACTGACACACACACTAACCCACTGACACACACACACACACACACACACACTAACCCACTGACACACACACACACACACACACTAACCCACCGACACACACACACACACACACACACTAACCCACTGACACACTCACACACACACACACTAACCCACTGACACACACACATACACACTAACCCACTGACACAGACACACACACTAACCCACTGACACACACACACACACACACACACACACACACACTAACCCACTGACACACACACACTCACACACACACACACACTAACCCACTGACACACTCACACACACACACACACACACACACACACACACACTAACCCACTGACACACTCACACACACACACACACACACACACACACTAACCCACTGACACACTCAACCACACACACACACACACTGACGCACACACACACACACACACACAAAAAAAACTAACCCACTGACACACTCACACACACACACACACATACACACACACACGCACACACTAACCCACTGACACACACACACACACCCACACACACTAACCCACTGACACACTCACACACACACACACGCACACACTAACCCACTGACACACACACACACACACGCACACACTAACCCACTGACACACACACACACACACACACACACACACACACACACACACACACTAACCCACTGACACACTCACACACACACACGCACACACTAACCCACTGACACACTCACACACACACTAACCCACTGACACACACACTAACCCACTGACACACACACACACACACAGTAACCCACTGACACACACACAAACACAGTAACCCACTGACACACACACTAACCCACTGACACACACACATACACACTAACCCACTGACGCACACACACACACACACGCACACACTAAACCACTGACACACACACACACACACACACACACACTAACCCACTGACACACTCACACACACACACGCACACACTAACCCACTGACGCACACACACACACACACACACTAACCCACTGACACACTCACACACACACACACACACACACACCAACCCACTGACACACACACACACACTAACCCACTGACACACACACGCACACACTAACCCACTGACACACACACACACACACACACAGTAACCCACTGACACACAC
>CM060639.1:26081551-26106551 GCA_030578275.1 Meda fulgida
CACACTCGAGAGACTGATCAAACACACACTCGAGAGACTGATCAAACACACACTCGAGAGACTGATCAAACACACACTCGAGAGACTGATCATACACATCTTAAGCGACACGAGCGTCTGCAGAGCAGCGACTGGCTCGTAGTGCACACACATGATACACACATTATCAAGAGCGAGCTGAAACACACCTACCTGTGACAGTACGAGCTGCTTGTGAATCATCCTCCAACCAAAACTGGTCCTACACCACAAACGCGACTATCCCGAGCAGAAACAGAAGCATCCTAAGGAAAGCCATCGCGACCAGCAGAACAGAGCGCGAGAGCAGCGTCACTCTCCGCATCAGCACCGCGCGCAGCGACCAATCAGCGGCCGTCGTGTTCCCCTCGCGCTGCTGTGACTCCGCCTCCTGCCTGGCTCCGCCCACAAACATCATCACTGCCAAGATGAGCAGTGTCTTCAAGTCCAGAAAAATCTGCTATAACTTCAAATAACAACAGCAATAACAACAGCGGTAATAATAATAAGATGATACAAGCACTAATAATCTGTGGTAAACTGTATGATGTAGCCAACTATATGCTAATATTTCATATTATCCAATGATTTTTTTTAGTAAAACTAGCTTCTATTAACACATTTTTTTACTTATTATTATTATTTTTTTAAAACTGTTACTGCTGAACATTGCTTAAATTTGTAACACCCAAAAAATTATATAATTTTGACTTTTTATGCATCATGACAAATAAATAATCTCATTAAAGTGCAGTGTTGACTGCTTTCATTAAGCTGCTATTATTGTAAGGAAAAACAGTATTTTTAACATTTTTAAGGAACATTTTTAAGTTATTGAAAATATTTTCTTTCAGATTACAAACCACCACTTGGTATATTGGCCATAGGCCTACTCACTTTACACTAAATTGCAACCGTGTAATCTATTGTGGGGTAGTTTTTATGTTTTAATTTAATAAAACGTGTCTATTTAATTGTAAGTTTATTCAAAGGTCCACTATGGAACTTGATGTTCTCTTTCGCCACCTGGGGTTGAAACACAATAGCGAATGTTACTACAGTTCTGCTTCGCGCGGAGGGATCTGATGGATTGAGGAGTGGTTACCATGGTTACTGTGTATCGTGTCAGAGCTGATCTGTCATGCTGCAGTATATGAATTTCCAACCAAGCTTATATTGACACGGGCTCTTTCTGTTCAATGTCTCCTTTGCTTTCACAATGTTAATGCTAACCTGCCGACTACAGTTCAAATTATGCAACAACATACAACTGTTTATTGTAGCAAAAGCCAAAGCTGCTCATCAACAATCACACACACGTCACACTGTCTGTACATTATCGCATAGCCGTTCTTTTTTTGTGTGATTACGGACATGACGTAGCTAGGCCTAAGCTTGATATTTCCCGCTAAATTCGACCCGACAGCTCGATTAGTTTTTTTTAGTCTATCGTATACTCTCTCAATAATGGAATTTCTTTATTCTTCAAAACTTCACATCATTGTTTTTAAAGCTTACATAGGCTACTTAAATGAAGGCCATTTTAAAGCTTATTAGGACTTTAGCACACTTCACATATGCTAATGTGTTTAAATGGCAGCTGCTATATTTTACTTGTGTAAGGTTAAGTGCCTTAAGTGTATGTTATGCTATTATATAACAGACTTTAATGGGATTTACTGACAGGCAAATGAGCTCAGTTAATGTTGATTATATAGAATAGCCCTACAAGTTTGAAATATTAAACATTAAGGAGAGCATCGTTCATAAATATCACAAATCTCAATCTATAACTTTGACATAACTGCCTCATCCATGGGATTGCCAGTCAGATCAGTGTATTTATGTCTTTCAGTGGGATATCATCTGAGGAATGAGGACATTTCCCAAAAGCATGCCAAATTATATGTTATTGGCCACAGTTAGTTAGACACAAAATCCATTGACATTTATATGTATGCTGTATGTGTATATTATTATTATTTCATGTATCAATCACTTAGACATTAATGGCTGTTTTGTTTATGTCTTTAGAAAATGAATGCTGAAAACTATTCTTAGGAAAATCAAAACGATTGATTTATTCATTCAGGTAGGCTATTCATAAAACAACAACAAATTGTTTTATTTGACGTTATTTTAATCATCTTAATTAAATGTCGGAGCTGCAGTGATTATGTGCAGTTTTGTACTATTTGTACAGATGAAGATCTAACCTGTGAAGAAGAAATAAAGAGTTGGTGTTTTATTAAAAGAGCAGCATTGACCTCTAGCGGCCATATCTGACTATTACAGCTTAACATAGAAAATACACAGCTGTCAAATCTGTTTTCTTACTTGCTTTTATTTCCGCCATAGAAAGGCTCAAATAAATACATAAACAGACAACAGAAAGGTTCAAGCTGAAGGCTCAAATCAAAAATAAAAACTATAAAAGCTTTGTCCTAATTGAACTCTAAGATCTAAGATCTGTCTGTGAAACCAGGCTCATTAACTCTAAATGATTAATCGGATCATTAATCATTAATCGGATGCACATCATCATTATTGTGTTAAATTCATGTTCCTGGTAATGTTGAGTGAGAATAAGTTCCTCTTGCAGCATCTCTTCTATTCTCTGATGATGTGGGCGGGGCTATAACCTGTCACTCACATGAGATCAGCCAATAGCAAACCACAACCATCCAATCAATTCCTCACAGACACAATCAAGCCCCGCCCACATCTGTTCTCGTTCCAGAAGCGCTTCATTGGATATACGACACAATAGAGGAGAAAAGATGAGAACAACTTCCCTTTCATGCTGACTTTGAAGATTACTGCAACATGCGCTTAGAAAAAACTGAATGTTACCATGCGTTGGTGTGGATGTAGATATAGTTATCCTTATTACTGTCAACGGGTCTGTAGTGTCTGAGGGGAGAACCGAAATCAGAAAGATAATAACACATAACTTTCACAATGACGAAGGATTTACTGTAGGCTGCATTATTAGTATGAATGTCTCAATATGGTTCATATAGTCTGAAAAGCAGTCAACGAATAACACGTATGCCGTATAAATGGAAGACAGCACGACTAAAAGAGCATGAAAACACTGACAGAGAGCAATGACGGGCGTGCGTCGACGGAGCAGAAGCTGTGCTGTCAAATACATTATACTGTGTCCATGAGAGCAACGCCAGATTCAGTCTGCCAAAGTCCACTAGGGAGCAGTCTGGTTATTCACGACTCTTCCTCATCACTCTGAGTGTTTTCTCTCTCCTTCTCTTTCTTCATCTCCCTCCCTCCGTAGGCTACATCATCTCCTTCTCATCATCACTCTTTAGTAATGTTGTGTTTTGCCACTGGACCAGGACAAACCCTGCTCTGCTTCTCAGCATCGTTGCCGAATCACACACACACACCTGTACCTGGGGGTCCGAGTATGACATCATCAAGCGCGTGGTTTAAATAGCACATCACGGTCACTGGTGTGTGCGTGAAAAGCAGAATCAAACCGAATGGGGAACCGATTATCCCAGCAAAGTGCTTCCTCTCACATGTCAAGTCAAGTCATCTTCATTTATATAGCGCTTTTAACTATGTGGATTGTTTCAAAGCAGCTTTACAGAGATAGTCATAATTTAAGGTAACAGAAATTGTTTTGGCTTTATAGCGATTTTTGAATAATGTTATTTTCCAGCTAAAGTTAGTTTTGATTGATTCACTTCCGTTGAAATGATCATTTGTTATTAAATCAGGGGCCGCTAAGATTACGCCGTTCTCTCTAAACAGACTTTAAACTGAACCTGTGAGAAATGCTGATGCGTTCACATGCACATTAAGAGCTGACTCTATAGTTATGTGTGTTTGAATATATGTGCGCAGGTTTTTAATTACCTACAAACCATGCCTAAACAAACTACTTCTCTTGCCTACAAATTTTTATAAAGAATTTTATTTTATTACTTGGGTTAGGTACGCAAACTGGATTCCCCACAGCGCTTGATCTGTAGAGTGGGAAAGGGATCCTCCATAGGGAGAGGCTAGTGGACTTCAGCACTGCATTGTCATCGGGTCCAGGCGAAGGTCCTAGTCAGATCTGGAGTGTGTGTGTGTGTGTGTGTGTGTGTGTGTGTGTGTGTGTCCAGGAGAAGGTCCTAGTCAGATCTGGAGTGTGTGTGTGTGTGTGTGTGTGTCCAGGCGAAGGTCCTAGTCAGATCTGGAGTGTGTGTGTGTGTGTGTGTCCAGGCGAAGGTCCTAGTCAGATCTGGAGTGTGTGTGGGTGTGTGTGTGTGAGTGTGTGTGTGTGTGTGTGTGTGTGTGTGAGTGTGTCCAGGCGAAGGTCCTAGTCAGATCTGGAGTGTGTGTGTGTGTGTGTGTGTGTCCAGGCGAAGGTCCTAGTCAGATCTGGAGTGTGTGTGTGTGTGTGTGTGTGTGTCCAGGCGAAGGACCTAGTCAGATCTGGAGTGTGTGTGTGTGTGAGTGTGTCCAGGCGAAGGTCCTAGTCAGATCTGGAGTGTGTGTGTGTGTGTGTGTGTGTGTGAGTGTGTCCAGGCGAAGGACCTAGTCAGATCTGGAGTGTGTGTGTGTGTGTGTGTGTGTGTGTGTGTTCAGGCGCAGGTCCTAGTCAGATCTGGATACGGCCTGGATCCGGTCGGCTGCGGGAAAATCTCGGGATAAACAAAGACACCAATATTAGCGTAGATGCCATTCTTCTTATGATGATGTAACGAGTACATCAGGATTTAAGGGAAGTGTTCCTGGTTCCGGCTGACCTAATCTATGCAGCCTAACATTGAATTATAGAAGTCTATAATATATTATGTGTATGCTAGGTCAAAGAGATGTGTTTTTAGTCTAGCTTTGAACTGACAGAGTGTGTCTGCTTCCCGGACAATGGTAGGAAGACTGTTCCAAAGTTTTGGTGCTAAATAGGAAAAGGATCTACCGCCAGCAGTCGATTTTGATATTCTAGGTATTATCAACTGGCCCGAATTTTGAGATCGCAATAGACGTGAAGGACTATAATGCGTTAAGAGCTCGCTCAAGTACTGCGGAGCTAAACCATTTAGTGCTTTGTAAGTAATCAGCAATATTTTAAAATTTATACGATGTTTAATAGGCAGCCAATGCAGTGTTGACAGAACCGGGCTAATATGGTCATATTTCCTGGTTCTAGTAAGAACTCGAGCTGCAGCGTTTTGGACCAGCTGTAGTTTATTTATTAAGCGTGCAGGGCAACCACCCAGTAGAGCATTACAATAATCTAGTCTTGATGTCATGAACGCATGAACTAATTGTTCCGCATTTGTTAATGAGAGCATATGTCGTAAATTAGATATATTTTTTAGATAGAAAATGAGATAGAATTTTTTTACAGATACTAGACATGTGACTTTCAAATGAAAGATTGCTATCAAAGAACACACACACACGCGCACACACACGCACACACACACACACACACACACACACACACACACAGGTTCCTAACCGACGACGAAGACTTGACAGAGCCGCCATCAAGTGTTAGACAGTATTCTAGGTTATTACGTGTGGATGTTTTTTGTCCAATAATTAGAATTTCTGTTTTTTCAGAATTTAGTAGTAGGAAATTACTAGTCATCCAATTGTTTATATCAGCTATGCATTCCGTTAATTTTGTAAATTGGTAAGTTTCGTTAGGGCGTGAAGAAATATAGAGCTGACTATCATCGGCATAACAGTGAAAGCTAATTCCATGTTTCCTAATGATATCTCCTAATGGTAGCATGTACAGAGTGAACAGCAGCGGTCCTAGTACTGAGCCTTGTGGTACGCCATACTGAACTTGTGATCGATAAGACATCTCTTCATTTAATGCTACAAACTGATAACGGTCAGATAAGTATGATTTAAACCATGCTAGTGCAATTGCAATAATGCCAACATAGTTTTATAGTCTATTTAAAAGAATGTTGTGGTCAATTGTGTCAAATGCAGCACTAAGATCGAGTAACACTAATAGAGAGATACAACCACGATCGGATGATAAAAGTAAATCATTTGTAACTCTAATGAGAGCTGTCTCAGTACTATGGTGCGGTCTAAATCCTGACTGAAAATCCTCGCAGATATCATTTCTTTCAAGAAAGGAACACAGTTGTGAGGATACTGCTTTTTCTAATATCTTTGACAGAAAAGGCAGATTTGAGATCGGCCTGTAATTGACTAATTCTGAAGGATCAAGTTGCGTTTTTTTTAACAAGCGGTTTTATCATAGCCAGCTCACAGGTTTTTGGTACGAATCCTAGAGACAAAGACAAATGAATGATATTTAGAAAAGGATCTATGATCTCTGGAAGCATCTCTTTCAGTAGCTTAGTCGGTATAGGGTCTAACATACAAGGTGTGAATTTAGATTTAATGAGTTTGCTAAATTCTTCCTCTCCTATAGAAACAAATTAATCATATTTTTCCTCAGGGAGACTACAATGCACTCCCTGATGCGATACTGTAGTAGACGGTTGCATAGTTATAATTTTGTCCCTGATATTATCAATCTTATAAGTGAAGAAGTTCATGAAGTCATTACTGCTGTGTTGCTTGGAAACTTCTGGGCTTGAAGCTTTTTTTCGTTAGTTTAGCCACTGTTTCAAATAAATACCTAGGATTATGTTTATTTTCTTCTAATAAAGTTCTGATAGAATTCTAATAATTCTGATAGAAAGTCCGCAAATAAAGTCTTGATAAAGTCTTTATGGTGCCCTGTATACAGTAGCCAGCAGAAATGTCAAACGTGATTTATCGTTTACACTCAGGTCCGGCCCGAGGCATAAGCGAACTAAGCGGCTGCTTGGGGCCCCCTGGCCACTAGACAATTTTTTTTAGATGACTTAAACAAGTGACAAAAATGAATGAATGTGACTGACTGAATGAATAATTCAAGACAAGAAAATTCTGAATTCTGATTTCATGATCAATATACCTGCCTGCAACTGCTGCTGTGTCTGCGTTTAAGTCATGCGCATAATCTAGACACCTCGCACGTGCATAGACAATTTGTGCGCAAAAACCCGCGACACTCCAGTACCAAGTGCGCACGACCCATTCCTATCTACGGCAAGCCCCGAGGGGAAAAATACATTGCATACACACATACAACGAGCGCCAGTACATCATCACCGGTATTATAGTGACAGACTTTGTTGGCTGAAAAAAAGAGGCCTTAAGGAATTGAATTTGTAAAATAAATGAATTACATATTTCTTTGAGTTTGTGATATATATGACCCCCCCCCCCCGGGGGGAATATCTCCTTAATTCTGAGGTCTCAAGGTTGGTAGGTATGCATGCGGATGCGTTCCGGTGATCCGTACCAGGTGCGGTGCGTATACAGCAGTGCAGCGATCGTTTACGCACCGAGTCTATTTTTGCTGCTGGAAACGCTGAATTAAAGTGACAGCGCATTTAATTAAATCATTTAAAACATTTTTTTTTTTTTTTTTTACCGGGGTAAAGTAAGGAAACCTACTTCAACAAGGACATAATGAACGACACTCGACTCATTCGTGGAGGTGGAAAAACAAGTTCTTTGTCACATGCAAGATTTATTGTATAAATATTTAAATTATGCAAAAGAAAATGTATGTTTTTGTTTTTGTCAATGTTATGTTTTAATTTAAAATGTTTGCGATGTTAACATAAGTAGCCTACATGTTTAAATGTTTTATCACTTGCTTGAGCAACTTAATATATCCTGCCTAAAATGAATGCATTGAATACTAGGGATAGCCTACGTGTTTTAAATCTATTTAGTTTAAACTTGAACATGTCCGTGAAAGAGTGTAGACATAACTGTGTACAAATAGAATCGAAATGCTGAAACAATTTTTAATATTATTTTATAAAAGATGCTGATTGATATAGTGGTTAAATAACAAAAATTGTGAATAAATGTTGTGGTACAGTTGTGCACTGCAAACGGAACATATGTGAAAGCACAATAGCACTTGCTGCTCCTGCGCTGCATACACACACCGCAACACGCACAGCATACACACCGCAACACGCACCGCATAAGCATCGCGTACGCACCGCAACACGCACCGCACACGCACAGCATAAGCACCGCAACACGCACTGCACACGCACCGCATTCGCACCACAACACGCACTGCACACGCAGTATGTGAAAACGGGGGTTAGCCAGGTTTCTGTCAAACACAGCACATCTAGGTTATAATCTGAAATCATACCATTAACAATAAGTGCTTTTGAAGGGATTGAATAATCAGCAATCCAAGCTTTATCATTTGCTCATCTTATATCTGTTTTTTATTTGTTGAATAAGAAACAGAAGAAGAACAATTCGCTTTCACTCACAATGAAGCGACTTCAATAACAGCAAACTTTCTTTGAGAAAGAGTGACGGTGGTGTTTTAATAACCACACGCTGCCTCACGAGACCACACAGCACCACCTTATTTATTTATTTATTTATTTATTTATGTGCCCCCACAATGATGCAACCAAAAGAAGACGCAAGCAAATAGAAAAAAGCGCATGCACACAGAAAAAGCGCATGCAAATAGAACAAAAACAACACCCGCAAATTAAGAAAACATCTTCATCAGTTTCACAACACACGTGTGCTCCAAATACTCACAACACAACCAAATACAGAAACGCGCTGCAAAAGCTCACAACACAACCAAATACAGAAACGTGCTGCGAGTAACACAGACCACAACGGAAGTGTTTCCGGGGGAACCAAACAAGTGACGAACCCGGCTGGGACGCGCTTATTGCTCATGAGCATCCCTAGGCCCTACTCGGCTACTCCCTTCGCAGGGCAGACGGCAGAGCTCTTCAAGTGGGGCTTTGGAGTGCGCAGGGCACTAGTGTGCCATTTATGTGTCCGTTTGTAATGCTCTTGATGAAGGGAGCAACGAAAGACAACGCCATTTCCAACGTAATTATTTTCACCTGGGAGGTTCCCATGACAACGCAGCACAGTGTCCATCAGCTGAAGACAGAAATATGCTGTTAACATAACGGTTGCAAATAAATGTATTTTTACTTTACAAAAAACTGTTCAAATATGCGTTTTATATATCCATTATATATCTGACTGTGTGTCAGTGTCTCAACTTTAAAACATTGGACCCTACATTACATAAATAAAGTAGAATTTTGAGCTGTAAGCAAAGAGTATAGAAGAACTATAAAAAAGTATAATATTACAATATAATATTATTTTATATATACTATTTTATAAATATTATTTATATATACAATATATTACAATATTATTTTAATATTATAGTTTATTTAAAAAAATGTATTACTAAAAAATATAGGCTTTCACTTCTTGTCAATATACGTTCTTTGAGAGGGGGTTCAGCGAAAAATCGTCAGCTGGCAGCAGGAAGTAGCAGCCACTGACAGCTGGCAGCAGGAAGTAGCAGCCACTGGCAGCTGGCAGCAGGAAGTAGCAGCCACTGGCAGCAGGCAGCAGGAAGTAGCAGCCACTGGCAGCTGGCAGCAGGAAGTAGCAGCCACTGGCAGCTGGCAGCAGGAAGTAGCAGCCACTGGCAGCTGGCAGCAGGAAGTAGCAGCCACTGGCAGCTGGCAGCAGGAAGTAGCAGCCACTGGCAGCTGGCAGCAGGAAGTAGCAGCCACTGGCAGCCGCAGCCAATAACCGGAAGTCCGAGGTGGATGCCGCCAGGCATATAAGTTATTATATCAATATAAAATTTTAGTAGCCTACTTTTTTAAATAAAATACTTCTATTAGTAAGTATTTTATATTACTTGATATATTAAATTATATTATATTAAAAAAGGTTTATCAAATATAAATCAAGTAACGAAGATCATAGACATAGCCTAATACAAAAAAAACATTAAGCTACACTTGAAATTATGAATTTGTATATGTATAAATATAATTTATGAATGAGTGTACATGTTTGTTAAATTATGAAATCTATTCAGAAAGAAATGCCTAAGTAATCATATTGTATATTTATTAAATACACATTTATCAAACTTAAATAATGAGAACAGGGAAAGGCTAAATTCCTTTCAGGATAAATCAATATCGATAAATTTGAGCAGTGTGTATGATTGTCAACAATCTGGCCAACACAAAGCTGAACTGTTGACGAAACGCACTCATGCTAGAACCGAAGCGAGTGAGCAGCAGATCCAGAGCGCTTCAATTCACGATCAACCTCGTTTTATTGTAGTCCTATAAGGTGAATTCCAAAAAGGCATTCTTTTTCTTTGAAGCAACAAAGGCTAAAATAATTTGTTATATTTGTTTTTTTTTATTTGTTTTTGTAATTGGTGCGGATGACGCAGCGAAATATAATACAGGCTATAGTATAACACAATATAATACAACACAATATAATATATAGGCTGCTACATTATGAATTTTTACGTGTATAAATATAATTTATGAATGAGTCTGCATGTTTGTTAAATAATTAAATACATACAGAAAGAAATACCTATGTAATCATATTGTATATATTTTAAATATATATTTTTTATAGACATATTAAATATACAACATTTAAACTTAAATAATGAAAGTCCTAAAAGAAGAAGAAAATAACTTTGTCTCATCAAGTACCTTTATTTAAAATCATATTTTGCTATCATTTAAGTTTTACATTCTTGTCTTTGTATAAAGCAGCAGCTGTAACTGTTGAAACAGGCTTTGTATTTGTTGTTCTGAAATCAGAATGATAGACCACAATCCTGAACTAGATGGTAAAGTTTGTAGACAAACTTTAAGTTGACTTGCCAGAAAGTTTTAAAAAGTTTTAAGATGTTCTAGTATGGTTTAACATGATTTAACATGTTTTATGGTTGTCGCCGGCGCCACCATTGGCCGCTGTCGCTTGACTTCCAGTTACATGTGATTGGTTGCTACTACTTTGGACGATACTGATTGGCTGCCACGAAATGGCAGGTCCATCCTTATATGGCAGGGCTTCCGGCTGTCAACGGCAGCTACTTCCTGTTGCCGATTTCTTCACTGAACCCCTACTGTGTTCTTTGCTGTAAATCCATAGACAGTAAAAGTGTAAATCGCGCGGGTTCGTCACTTGTTTGGTTCCCCGGAAACACTTCCGTTGTGGTCTGTGTTACTCGCAGCGCGTTTCTGTATTTGTTGTGTTGTGAAACTGATGAAGATGTGTTCTTAATTTGCGGGTGTTTTTTTCTTTTTGCATGCGTTTTTTTCTACTTGCATGCTCTTCTTTAGCTTGTAGCACATTGAGCTACAGCTTCGTGAAACGCGCATCAGTGATCATCCCGGCTCACACACGGGCACGCGCGTGCGCGGGAGAATAACAACATCTGAGCAAGTGACTTTAAAAGGAGACAGTTTATAGTGAACTTCTATTCTGCAAAGATTAATAAAATTGATCAAAAGTGACGTTTGATAAATAAGATTTATTTTATACTTAATTTGTACTCTTCATAGAAAAAATGTATCACGGTTTTCGCTGAAATCTAAAGCAGCACAACTGTTTTCAACAATGGTAATATGGTTTATATGGTTTTCAATGAATGGGACGCTAAATATAATACGATTTTTCCAACAAATAGGCAAGAACGAACCTGCTACTCGTACTCACAACTTCAGAATTGAGAAATAGGACATTTCTGATAGTATTTATTATTGATTTCTTTCAGGCTTTTTTCTACTTTTATCTTTTTTACAATAAAAATGCATTTAAAAACACAGTTAGCTAAACACAGTGATGTTCACAGTTCAGCTTCTGACCTGTTGAGCTCTAATATTCTCTGTGGTAAATCTGTCCTGATGTCCCGAGCACAAGTCTCACACACTGAACCAGGAGTAATCTGAGGTTCATAAACACACACACACACAATCAAACACTTCACACTCGTTACTGAGAGACAAAAGAGCCGAGGAAAACGGAGGACTCATTAACAAAACAGGGAACAGGAGAGATTAATCAGAAAAACCATGACAACTACTAATTAACTAGAACACACACACACACACTTCTGAAGATTAACACCTGCTGAACACACACACACACACACACACACTTCTGAAGATCAACACCTGCTGAACACACACACAGACAGGGATAAGGGGAAACTGTGAAATATGATAAAATATTTAACTTGTTTCATTTAACTTTCCCTAATGTCATGTGTGTTTGCAGAAATCACACCACCATTTTTAGTTACACGGGAAAGGCTGTTGTTGTGAAATTGAGATGCCTCATCAAACTTATATGAAAGAGGATAACTGTGTGTAAGGGGTGTGGTGCATTAATGAATAATTCATGTGACGCAGAAAGGAAAGCTTTCAGGGTAAGTGTTGGGAGAAAGACTGCTAGCGCTTCAGTGAATATGTCCTTGTTAGTAGCTTTGCTTTAAGCGGCGAGGAGCCGTGATCTGCTTCACACAAAAGCTCAGGCACGTTTTATGAATGGACTACAAATACAGCTTGAAACTCTTATCAGTAACACTGCAAAAAATGATTTTCTTAGTATTTTTGTTTTGTTTCCAGTCCAAATATCAAAAATTTCTTGAATCAAGATTCATTTACTAGATGAGTAAAATACCATAAGGTATTATGTCTTGTTTTCTGGGAGAAAAAAAAATCTAAATTAAATATGATCTTAATTCAAACGTAAACAATATTATTTTTCTTACCCCATTGGTGGATAATTTGCTTGTTTAAACAAAAACTCACTTCAATTTGCTGTGAACAAATGGTCAGTGTAAGGAGGGTCATCCTCATCATCATCATCATCATCCGCATCATCATCCTCATCATAATCATCATCCTCATCATCATCCTCATCATCATCCTCATCATAATCATCATCATAATCATCATCATCCTCATCATCATCCTCATCATAATCATCCTCATCATCCTCATTATAATCATCATAATCATCATCATCATCATCCTCATCATCATCATCATAATCATCCTCATCATCCTCATTATCATCATCATAATCATCATCCTCATCATCATCCTCATCATCATCATAATCATCCGTATCATCCTCATCATAATCATCATAATCATCCTAATTGTCATCATCATAATCATCCTCATCATCATCATCCTCATCATCATCATCCTCATCATCCTCATCATCCTCATCATCATCATCCTCATCATCATCCTCCTCATCATCCTCATCATCATCCTCATCATCCTCCTCATCATCCTCATCATCATCATCCTCATCCTCATCTTCATCCTCCTCATCTTCATCCTCCTCATCATCATCCTCATCATCATCCTCATCATCATCATCATCCTCATCATAATCATCCTCATCTTCATCCTCCTCATCATCATCATCATCATAATCATCCTCATCATCATCATAATCATCCTCATCATCATCATCCTCATCATCCTCCTCATCATCATCCTCATCATCATCCTCATCATCGTCCTCATCATCGTCCTCATTATCATCTTCATCATCATCATCCTCATCATCATAATCCTCATCATCATCCTCCTCATCATCATCCTCATCCTCATCATCATCCTCCTCATCATCATCCTCCTCATCATCATCATCCTCCTCATCATCATCATCCTCCTCCTCCTCCTCATCATCCTCCTCCTCATCATCATCATCCTCCTCATCATTATCCTCATCATCATCCTCATCATCATCATCCTCATCACCATCCTCCTCTGGCACTTTATAGGTTTTTCTAGGGGTATTTATGGAGGGTTAAATTAGGTTAAATTAGGTACAGAGTCATGGGTAAGTTAATTTTAATTTATGGGGACACGTATTGATGAGGCAAATGGGTGAACAACTTAAAACTATATGCCTGTCTGTTTTTTCTCTAACAATGTTTCGTTGCTATCCTGTAACAATGACAAAATAAATAAACTGAACTGAACTCATCATCATCCTCATCATCATCATTCTCATCATCCTCATCATCATCCTCATCATCATCAATAAAATATAATATAATTTTAGAAACACAATGCTCATAAAAAAACAGCCGATAAAACGGATGAGGATGTTACATTGAGTGTACAGTAAACCCATGGTTACAGTGAGTGTACTACAGTAAACCCATGGTTACAGTGAGTGTACTACAGTAAACCCACGGTTACAGTGAGTGTACTACAGTAAACCCACGGTTACAGTGAGTGTACTACAGTAAACCCACGGTTACAGTGAGTGTTACTACAGTAAACCCACGGTTACAGTGAGCGTTACTACAGTAAACCCACGGTTACAGTGAGCGTTGCTACAGTAAACCCACGGTTACAGTGAGCGTTGCTACAGTAAACCCACTGTTACAGTGAGCGTTGCTACAGTAAACCCACGGTTAGAGTGAGCGTTACTACAGTAAACCCAAGGTTACGGTGAGCGTTACTACAGTAAACCCACGGTGACAGTGAGCGTTACTACAGTAAACCCAAGGTTACAGTGAGTGTTACTACAGTAAACCTATGGTTACAGTGAGTGTATTACAGTAAATCCATGGTTACAGTGAGTGTACTATAGTAAACCCACGGTTACAGTGAGTGTATTACAGTAAACCCCATGGTTACAGTGAGTGTTACTACAGTAAACCCACGGTTACAGTGAGTGTTACTACAGTAAACCCACGGTTACAGTGAGTGTTACTACAGTAAACCCACGGTTACAGTGAGTGTATTACAGTAAACCCACGGTTACAGTGAGTGTTACTACATTAAACCCATGGCGACAGTGAGTGTTACTACAGTAAACCCACGGTTACAGTGAGTGTACTACAGTAAACCCACGGTTACAGTGAGTGTTACTACAGTAAACCCACGGTTACAATGAGTGTACTACAGTAAACCCACGGTTACAGTGAGTGTACTACAGTACACCCACGGTTACAGTGAGAGTTACTACAGTAAACCCACGTTTACAGTGAGTGTTACTACAATAAACCCACGTTTACAGTGAGTGTACTACAGTAAACCCACGTTTACAGTGAGTGTACTACAGTAAACCCACGTTTACAGTGAGTGTATTACAGTAAACCCACGGTTACAGTGAGTGTTACTACATTAAACCCATGGTGACAGTGAGTGTTACTACAGTAAACCCACGGTTACAGTGAGTGTACTACAGTAAACCCACGGTTACAGTGAGTGTTACTACAGTAAACCCACAGTTACAGTGAGTGTACTACAGTAAACCCACGGTTACAGTGAGTGCACTACAGTACACCCACGGTTACAGTGAGTGTTACTACAGTAAACCCACGTTTACAGTGAGTGTACTACAGTAAACCCACGTTTACAGTGAGTGTACTACAGTAAACCCACTGTTACAGTGAGCATTACTACAGTAAACCCACGGTTACAGTGAGCGTTGCTACAGTAAACCCACGGTGACAGTGAGCGTTGCTACACTAAACCCACTGTTACAGTGAGCGTTACTACAGTAAACCCACGGTGACAGTGAGCGCTGCTACAGTAAACCCACGGTTACAGTGAGCGTTGCTACAGTAAACCCACGGTGACAGTGAGCGTTGCTACAGTAAACCCACGGTGACAGTGAGCGCTGCTACAGTAAACCCACGGTGACAGTGAGCGCTGCTACAGTAAACCCACGGTTACAGTGAGCGTTGCTACAGTAAACCCACGGTGACAGTGAGCGTTACTACAGTAAACCCACGGTTACAGTGAGCGTTACTACAGTAAACCCACGGTGACAGTGAGCGCTGCTACAGTAAACCCACGGTTACAGTGAGTGTTGCTACAGTAAACCCACGGTGACAGTGAGCGTTACTACATTAAACCTACGGTGACAGTGAGCGTTGCTACAGTAAACCCACGGTTACAGTGAGTATATTACAGTAAACCCACGGTTACAGTGAGTGTTACTACATTAAACCCACGGCGACAGTGAGTGTTACTACAGTAAACCCACGGTTACAGTGAGTGTACTACAGTAAACCCACGGTTACAGTGAGTGTTACTACAGTAAACCCACGGTTACAGTGAGTGTACTACAGTAAACCCACGGTTACAGTGAGTGTACTACAGTACACCCACGGTTACAGTGAGTGTTACTACTGTAAACCCACGGTTACAGTGAGTGTACTACAGTAAACCCACGTTTACAGTGAGTTTACTACAGTAAACCCACGTTTACAGTGAGTGTACTACAGTAACCCCATGGTTACAGTGAGCGTTACTACAGTAAACCCACGGTTGTAGTGGGCGTTACTACAATAAACCCACGGTTACATTGAGGGTTGCTACAGTAAACCCACTGTTACAGTGAGCGTTGCTACAGTAAACCCACGGTTAGAGTGAGCGTTACTACAGTAAACCCACGGTGACAGTGAGCGCTGCTACAGTAAACCCACGGTGACAGTGAGCGTTGCTACAGTAAACCCACGGTTACAGTGAGCGTTACTACAGTAAATCCATGGCGACAGTGAGCGTTGCTACAGTAAACCCACGGTTACAGTGAGCGTTACTACAGTAAACCCACGGCGACAGTGAGCGTTGCTACAGTAAACCCACGGTTACAGTGAGCGTTATACAGTAAACCCATGGTGACAGTGAGTGTACTACAGTTCACCCACGGTTACAGTGAGTGTTACTACAGTAAACCCACAGTTACAGTGCGTGTACTACAGTAAATCCACGGTTACAGTGAGTGTACTACAGTAAACCCACTGTTACAGTGAGCGTTACTACAGTAAACCCACGGTTACAGTGAGCGTTGCTACAGTAAACCCACTGTTACAGTGAGCGTTTCTACAGTAAACCCACGCTTACAGTGAGCGTTGCTACAGTAAACCCACTGTTAGAGTGAGTGTTGCTACAGTAAACCCACGGTTACAGTGAGCGTTGCTACAGTAAACCCACGGTTACAGTGAGCGTTGCTACAGTAAACCCACGGTGACAGTGAGCGGTACTACAGTAAACCCACGGTTACAGTGAGCGGTACTACAGTAAACCCACGGCGACAGTGAGCGTTGCTACAGTAAACCCACGGTTACAGTGAGCGGTACTACAGTAAACCCACGGCGACAGTGAGCGTTGCTACAGTAAACCCACGGTTACAGTGAGCGGTACTACAGTAAACCCACGGTGACAGTGAGCGTCTCTACAGTAAACCCACGGTGACAGTGAGTGTACTACAGTAAACCCACGGTGACAGTGAGCGTTGCTACATTAAACCCACGGTTACAGTGAGTGTTGCTACAGTAAACCCACGGTGACAGTGAGCGGTACTACAGTAAACTCACGGTTACAGTGAGCGGTACTACAGTAAACCCACGGCGACAGTGAGCGTTGCTACAGTAAACCCACGGTTACAGTGAGCGTTGCTACAGTAAACGCACGGTGACAGTGAGCGGTACTATAGTAAACCCACGGTTACAGTGAGTGGTACTACAGTAAACCCACGGCGACAGTGAGCGTTGCTACAGTAAACCCACGGTTACAGTGAGCGGTACTACAGTAAACCCACGGCGACAGTGAGCGTTGCTACAGTAAACCCACGGTTACAGTGAGCGGTACTACAGTAAACCCACGGTGACAGTGAGCGTTGCTACAGTAAACCCACGGTGACAGTGAGTGTACTACAGTAAACCCACGGTGACAGTGAGCGTTGCTACAGTAAACCCACGGTGACAGTGAGCGTTGCTACAGTAAACCCACGGTTACAGTGATTTTACTACAGTAAACCCACGGTGACAGTGAGCGTTGCTACAGTAAACCCACGGTGACAGTGAGTGTACTACAGTAACCCCACGGTGACAGTGAGCGTTGCTACAGTAAACCCACGGTGACAGTGAGTGTACTACAGTAAACCT
Organism: Meda fulgida; assembly: GCA_030578275.1. Taxonomy (NCBI): domain Eukaryota; kingdom Metazoa; phylum Chordata; class Actinopteri; order Cypriniformes; family Leuciscidae; genus Meda; species Meda fulgida. Next base: position 26,099,406 of record CM060639.1, read on the forward strand.
ACGGTGAGAGTGAGCATTGCTACAGTAAACCCACGGTTACAGTGAGTGTTGCTACAGTAAACCCACAGTTACAGTGAGCGTTGCTACAGTAAACCCACGGTTACAGTGAGTGTTGCTACAGTAAACCCACGGTTACAGTGAGCGTTGCTACAGTAAACCCACGGTTACGAGTGCTACTACAGTAAACCCACGGTTACAGTGAGTGTTACTACAGTAAACCCACGATTACAGTGAGTGTTACTACAGTAAACCCACGGTTACAGTGAGCGGTACTACAGTAAACCCACGGTTACAGTGAGCGGTACTACAGTAAACCCACGGTGACAGTGAGCGTTGCTACAGTAAACCCACGGTGACAGTGAGTGTACTACAGTAAACCCACGGTGACAGTGAGCGTTGCTACAGTAAACCCACGGTGACAGTGAGCGTTGCTACAGTAAACCCACGGTTACAGTGATTTTACTACAGTAAACCCACGGTGACAGTGAGCGTTGCTACAGTAAACCCACGGTGACAGTGAGTATACTACAGTAAACCCACGGTGACAGTGAGCGTTGCTACAGTAAACCCACGGTGACAGTGAGTGTACTACAGTAAACCCACGGTGACAGTGAGCGTTGCTACAGTAAACCCACGGTTACAGTGAGTGTTGCTACAGTAAACCCACGGTTACAGTGAGCGTTGCTACAGTAAACCCACGGTTACGAGGGCTACTACAGTAAACCCACGGTTACAGTGAGTGTTACTACATTAAACCCACGGTTACAGTGAGTGTTACTACAGTAAACCCACGGTTACAGTGAGTGTTACTACAGTAAACCCATGGTTACAGTGAGTGTTACTACAGTAAACCCACGGTGACAGTGAGCGTTGCTACAGTAAACCCACGGTGACAGTGAGTGTACTACAGTAAACCCACGGTGACAGTGAGCGTTGCTACAGTAAACCCACGGTTACAGTGAGTGTTGCTACAGTAAACCCACGGTTACAGTGAGCGTTGCTACAGTAAACCCACGGTTACGAGTGCTACTACAGTAAACCCACGGTTACAGTGAGTGTTACTACAGTAAACCAACGGTTACAGTGAGTGTTACTACAGTAAACCCATGGTTACAGTGAGTGTACTATAGTAAACCCACGGTGACAGTGAGTGTTACTACAGTAAACCCACGGTGACAGTGAGTGTTACTACAGTAAACCCACGGTGACAGTGAGTGTTACTACAGTAAACCCATGGTTACAGTGATTGTTACTACAGTAAACCCATGGTGATGTTGCTGATCTGTGGACACTGAATAGTTCATTCATGGTACAATGTTTCTTCCTAGTTTCCACGTCAGCGCTGTTTTATCCGTTAATAACGCAGAAATGTGAACGCTTCTCACTAGATCTCGCAGCGATGTTATTACTCAGTGGCGAATTCAAGTGCTTTCTTTACTGGATGTCTCAGCGGTGTGTAACAGTGTCGCTTGATCGAGATCGGCTCGCGCTGCATTGGTCCTGACTGATAAACGGGCCATGAAACACAATAACGAGTAGCGCAGTTTCGTTCCGCTTTCATTACGTTTACCATTTGATGTCAAGCAATGTTGTCGTGGTCGCGCCATCGCGCGCTTGTCACGCGCCTTTGTAATAACTAAATTTTGGTCGGCAGGAAAAATGGTCCAACGAACCGGTTTCTGTTTGCGTCATCACAACATTTCGGCCGTATTTTTTCCGGTGATAGAAGTCTTTCGGCCCAAATTTTCGGTGGCCGAATATTCGGTACATCCCTAGCTAATGTAATATAATATAATATAATATAATATAATATAGGCCTAATATAATTTAATATAATATAGTATAATATGATATAATTTATATAATAGGCTAATATAATGTAATATGATACAATAAAATAAAATACAATACAATAAAATATATGATACGATATGAGATAATGTAATATAATATGTGACATGCTAAACAGTGTGGTTGTGTTATAGTTGTGTGATAGCCAAGAAGGAAACTGAAGAAACGTCTAACATATATAATGTCTTACATATTTTCTCACAAAAAAACCTGATGTTTGTGCCTCTTATACTTTAAAAAAAAAAAAGCAAAGAAAAGTGTAATATAAAGTGTGGCGTGGAGTTCCTTCAGGCCGTGCAGTGAAACATCACAGCTGGAGCCGCTTTTAAAAGCAGAGACTCAGACTCCTGTTCCTGCTGAAAGTGCAGGACTCAGAGGCGCTCTGTTCCTATAGGGACTTAGAATTAGCATCGAGTTAAAATCAGACAGAAGTAACTTTTCAACACCAAGAGATTCTCTGTTTCCAATGTGTGTCGGTGCATACGAGACTAAAGTAATCCCACTGCCACCAAACAAGCTGAAAAACATGCATCAGTGAAAAACACTACACATTTTAGTTAAGTATAAGTTTACAGCTTCAGTTATGGCTTAATAATGTTCACATTTGCTGATCAAATCAATCATGTGCTTCACCTTTAGCTGGATACCCTCAACAGCTTCTCACACACACGGCATTATTCCAGAACATTTGTGGAGAAAATGGAAAAAAGTGTCCTATAAATCCACTGCATAGTTGATCCGGTTGTGCAATAAATCAACACCTATACACTTTTTTATATTTTATATATATATATATATATAAAAAAAAAATATATATATATATATATATATACTCAATAAATATTTCTATAAACAAATACAATTTATTTACCTTTCCATTAATGCGCAGAATAAAGGGGCGGGGCCTGGTTGAGTTAGTCAGTAGTGTGTTAAACTGGCGGTTATGGTAAGGGGCGGGACATTTCACATACACACTCGAAGCGCTCGACCAATCACAACACACTGATCCAGCCGACCAATCAGAGCACAGTGTGCTTTTCAGGAGGAGGGGCTTCATAGAGACAGGAAGTGAACAGAGCGTTACTGACAGACTGAGGAGCGAGAGAGAGGAGCCGCAACAATGGAGGATATGAGGAAATAACATTCAAGCAGGAAAACCTGTTCTAGGAGAGCCTGAAACTACAGCAAGAGTTTGTGCAAGTCTTTCTGTAAGACAGAAATATATCTCTTTAGTGCCCAGTGTGAATGACATCAGCGCGTGGGGTCTGGACGTTTCTGCTCTGCTCGTGGCAGTCATATTGTGTTCTGTTGAAACGATACATTTGTTTCTCTGCCCTTTGCACTGGAAATATGATGATGTTCAAACAAGTGATGGAAAGATGGACGAGGAACGTTGATGCGACTTTTAGTGTTTTCTTATTAGTCCATCTAATATTGAGCCGAGCTGCTTTTACAAACTATTTACAGAAAGGATATGCAATTTTAAGCAGCACAAAACAAAAATGCAATGTTGTCTAAATTCACTTAAGCATTTAACACAATTAATAATAGGTTTTTATTGTTATCAATGTTGAAAACAGCTTCATATTGTCGTGAAAACCATGATACATTTTTATTTTTCAGGATTCTATGATGCATATAAAGTTCAAAAGAAAAGCATTTATTTGAAATAGACTCATTTGTAACATAAATGTCTTTACTGTCACTTTTGATCAATCCCACCGGTCACAATAGTGACCGTAAAAAAATGTTTCATTTCTAAGGCTATAAAAATGTTACTGAATGTTCAATCAATGCATTTCCAGCAGATATTGAAATAATAAACGGTCTCAATGAAATATGTGCAGTGTCGCATGTTTACTGTAAATTGTCACATGACCAGAGCAGTTTACTTCCTCTTTGCGCCAAGAGAAGAAGATGGCAGCAAGAAAGCTCCCAAAGAAAAGGTTATTAAAGTATGTTAACATAAAGATAGGACATAGATTTTTGGTACACATCATGTTTAAGGTGTCTAGTATTGATATATGCATTTGCAATTACTCAACTTTGTTTAATGTGGTCATAGAACTCACAAACATGTCACCGGCAACAATAGTGACCGGTGGGATAACCCATTGTATCTACATGCTAATACACATAGGCTAACTGTTCTACCTTACTTTCTGCTGCTACCTAACTTTCTACCTAATTTTACACACAGACACACACAGAAAAACACACACAAACGCACACACACGGACCCAAGAAAGACTAGCTAGCTAGCTAATTCTGCTGCTACCTAACTTCCTACCTACTGCAACTTTCCACACACACACACACAAGATACTATCCCCTGGCCTCAAGATACTATCCCGTGGCCTCAAGATAGCATCCCGTGGCCTCAAGATAGCATCCCGTGGCCCCAAGATAGCATCCCGTGGCCTCAAGATACTATACCGTGGCCTCAAGATAGCATCCCGTGGCCTCAAGATAGCATGCCGTGGCCTCAAGATAGCATCCCGTGGCCTCAAGATAGCATCCGGTGGCCTCAAGATAGCATGCCGTGGCCTCAAGATAGCATCCCGTGGCCTCAAGATAGCATCCCGTAGCCTCAAGATAGCATTCCGTGGCCTCAAGATAGCATCCCGTGGCCCCAAGATAGCATCCCGTGGCCTCAAGATACTATACCGTGGCCTCAAGATAGCATCCCGTGGCCTCAAGATAGCATGCCGTGGCCTCAAGATAGCATCCCGTGGCCTCAAGATAGCATCCGGTGGCCTCAAGATAGCATGCCGTGGCCTCAAGATAGCATCCCGTGGCCTCAAGATAGCATCCCGTAGCCTCAAGATAGCATTCCGTGGCCTCAAGATAGCATCCCGTGGCCTCAAGATAGCATCCCGTGGCCTCAAAATAGCATCCCGTGGCCTCAAGATACTATACCGTGGCCCCAAGATACTATGCCGTGGCCTCAAGATAGCATCCCGTGGCCTCAAGATAGCATCCCGTGGCCTCAAGATAGCATCCCGTGGCCTCAAGATATCAAGATAGCATCCCGTGGCCTCAAGATAGCATCCCGTGGCCTCAAGATAGCATCCCGTGGCCTCAAGATAGCATCCCGTGTCCTCAAGATAGCATCCCGTGTCCTCAAGATAGCATACCGTGGCCTCAAGATAGCATCCATCCCGTGGCCTCAAGATAGCATCCCGTGGCCCCAAGATAGCATCCCGTGGCCTCAAGATAGCATCCCGTGGCCTCAAGATACTGTACCGTGGCCTCAAGATAGCATCCCGTGGCCTCAAGATAGCATCCCGTGTCCTCAAGATAGCATCCCGTGGCCTCAAGATAGCATCCCGTGGCCTCAAGATAGCATCCCGTGGCCTCAAGATAGCATCCCCTGGCCTCAAGATACTATACCGTGGCCTCAAGATACTATGCCGTGGCCTCAAGATAGCATCCCGTTGCCTCAAGATAGCATCCCGTGTCCTCAAGATAGCATCCCGTGTCCTCAAGATAGCATCCCGTGGCCTCAAGATAGCATCCCGTGTCCTCAAAATAGCATCCCGTGGCCTCAAGATAGCATCCCGTGGCCTCAAGATAGCATCCCGTTGCCTCAAGATACTGTATCGTGGCCTCAAGATAGCATCCCGTGGCCTCAAGATAGCATCCCGTGGCCTCAAGATAGCATCCTGTGGCCTCAAGATAGCATCCTGTGGCCTCAAGATAGCATGCCGGGGCCTCAAGATAGCATCCCGTGTCCTCAAGATAGCATCCCGTGTCCTCAAGATAGCATCCCGTAGCCTCAAGATAGCATCCCGTGGCCTCAAGATAGCATCCCGTGGCCTCAAGATACTATACCGTGGCCTCAAGATAGCATCTCGTGGCCTCAAGATACTATACCGTGGCCTCAAGATACTATACCGTGGCCTCAAGATAGTATCCCGTGGCCTCAAGATAGCATCCCGTGTCCTCAAGATAGCATCCCGTGGCCTCAAGATAGTATCCCGTGGCCTCAAGATAGCATCCCGTGTCCTCAAGATAGCATCCCGTGTCCTCAAGATAGCATCCCGTGGCCTCAAGATAGCATCCCGTGGCCTCAAGATAGCATCCCGTGGCCTCAAGATACTATACCGTGGCCTCAAGATACTATACCGTGTCCTCAAGATAGCATCCCGTGGCCTCAAGATAGCATCCCGTGTCCTCAAGATAGGATCCCGTGGCCTCAACATAGCATCCCGTGTCCTCAAGATAGCATCCCGTCTCCTCAAGATAGCATCCCGTGTCCTCAAGATAGCATCCCGTGGCCTCAAGATAGCATCCCGTGTCCTCAAGATAGCATCCCGTGTCCTCAAGATAGCATCCCGTGTCCTCAAGATAGCATCCCGTGTCCTCAAGATAGCATCCCGTGGCCTCAAGATAGCATCCCGTGTCCTCAAGATAGCATCCCGTGTCCTCAAGATAGCATCCCGTGTCCTCAAGATAGCATCCCGTGGCCTCAAGATAGCATCCCGTGGCCTCAAGAAAGCATCCCGTGGCCTCAAGATAGCATCCCGTGGCCTCAAGATAGCATCCCGTGGCCTCAAGAAAGCATCCCGTGGCCTCAAGATAGCATCCCGTGGCCTCAAGATAGCATCCCGTGGCCTCAAGATAGCATCCCGTGTCCTCAAGATAGCATCCCGTGGCCTCAAGATAGCATCCCGTGGCCTCAGGATAGCAGGTATCTTGAGGCCATCCCGTAGCCTTAAGATAGCATCCCGTGTCCTCAAGATAGCATCCCGTGGCCTCAAGATAGCATCCCGTGGCCTCAAGATAGCATCCCGTTGCCTCAAGATACTATACCGTGGCCTCAAGATAGCATCCCGTGGCCTCAAGATAGCATCCCGTGGCCTCAAGATAGCATCACATAGCCTCAAGATAGCATCCCGTGGCCTCAAGATAGCATCCCATGGCCTCAAGATACTATACCGTGGCCTCAAGATACTATACCGTGGCCTCAAGATAGCATCACATAGCCTCAAGATAGCATCCCGTGGCCTCAAGATAGTATCCCGTGGCCTCAAGATACTATACCGTGGCCTCAAGATACTATACCGTGGCCTCAAGATAGCATCCCGTAGCCTCAAGATAGCATCAAATAGCCTCAAGATAGCATCCCGTGGCCTCAAGATAGCATCCCGTGGCCTCAAGATATTATCCCGTGGCTTCAAGATACTATCCCGGGGCCTCAAGATAGCATCCCGTGGCCTCAAGATAGCATTCCGTGGCCTCAAGATAGCATCCCGTGGCCTCAAGATAGCATCCCGTGGCCTCAAGATAGCA
>CM060639.1:26111551-26231551 GCA_030578275.1 Meda fulgida
ATGACAACTACTAATTAACTAGAACACACACACATACACACACACACACACACACACACACACACACACACACACACACACACACACACACACACACACACACACACACGATTGTTTTATAAGTCTGTTTATGAAAGATATACATAGCAGTGCGTTTTGTATTCTTTAACCAGGCTTTTTCTTTAATATTTCATACAACCTTTAAACGGGGTTATAATCGTTTACTAAAACTAAAAGTATTAAAAACATTTCTGTTAATTAAAATACAGCTGAAATAAAAAAAATCAATATTAATAAACTAAATGAAAAATAGAAATGTTGCCTTGGCAATTAACTAAAATAAGTAACTAAAATATAGAAATTTAGACGAAAGTTAACAAAATTAAAATTTCAAAAATAAAAGCTCTTTCAAATTATTAGTAAAACTATATTAAAACTAAAATAACACTGCCTCTAAATAATCTTGAAAATAAAACATTTCATGATCATATCTTTAATATATGATATTATATATATATATATATATATATATGTATATATATAAACAATTATTAGTAATAATACATATAAACAAAGCTGTATAAAAACTGTATTAAATGTTTGTGTATTACTTTTTCTGTATTAATACGGTTTTATTTGTGTTTTCTTTATATTAGTAACAACAAACAAAACAAAAAACAAAAAAACAATGTAGGCCTATTTGACATTGAAAACAAAAGTTATGTGAAGCTGTTGACAAACTTATAATTTATTACGTTTCTGATTTGCATCAATCACGTTCCAAATAAAAAATGAAAATAATAAAATGAGATGAAGCACTTTTCATTTGTTAAGTCTTTAATTATTCACAGTAGGAATGAATAATGATTAATATGTACTGTTTTTTAACCAGAAAAATAACAATGCATTGTGATTAACTAACAGTAACTCCACTAATATGCAATTTAATACTTTATTAAAATAAAATCAGCCCCCTTGATTCATAAGAAATCCAAAGATTTTTGCACGTTATTATTTAAACAATCGCAAGTATAAGTATATGAATGAATGATTCTGTCAGTCACTTTTGAAAGCTTCCTCGACAGCGTTATACTGTAAACATCTGTTCTCATGCAGAGTAACTAGGCTATACGCTAATCATCATCGTGGTAAAGTTGACCATAACTAGGCTATACACCAATCATCATCGTGGTAAAGTTGACCATAACTAGGCTATACACCAATCACCATCATGGTGAAGTTGACCATAACTAGGCTATACACCAATCATCATCGTGGTAAAGTTGACCATAACTAGGCTATACACTAATCATCTTCATGGTAAAGTTGACCATAACTAGGCTATACACCAATCACCATCATGGTGAAGTTGACCATAACTAGGCTATACACCAATCACCATCATGGTGAAGTTGACCATAACTAGGCTATACACCAATCACCATCATGGTGAAGTTGACCATAACTAGGCTATACACCAATCACCATCATGGTGAAGTTGACCATAACTAGGCTATACACCAATCACCATCATGGTAAAGTTGACCATATCTAGGCTATACACCAATCACCATCATGGTAAAGTTGACCATAATTAGGCTATACACCAATCATCATCGTAGTGAAGTTGACCATAACTAGGCTATACACCAATCACCATCATGGTGAAGTTGACCATAACTAGGCTATACACCAATCACCATCATGGTGAAGTTGACCATAACTAGGCTATACACCAATCACCATCATGGTGAAGTTGACCATAACTAGGCTATACACCAATCACCATCATGGTAACGTTGACCATAACTAGGCTATACACCAATCACCATCATGGTAAAGTTGACCATAACTAGGCTATACACCAATCACCATCATGGTGAAGTTGACCATATCTAGGCTATACACCAATCACCATCATGGTGAAGTTGACCATAACTAGGCTATACACCAATCACCATCATGGTGAAGTTGACCATAACTAGGCTATACACCAATCACCATCATGGTGAAGTTGACCATAACTAGGCTATACACTAATCATCATTATGGTAAAGTTGACCATAACTAGGCTATACACCAATCACCATCATGGTAACGTTGACCATAACTAGGCTATACACCAATCACCATCATGGTAAAGTTGACAATAATTAGGCTATACACCAATCACCATCGTAGTGAAGTTGACCATAACTAGGCTATACACCAATCACCATCATGGTAAAGTTGACCATAATTAGGCTATACACTAATCATCATCGTAGTGAAGTTGACCATAACTAGGCTATACACCAATCACCATCATGGTAAAGTTGACCATAATTAGGCTATACACTAATCATCATCGTAGTGAAGTTGACCATAACTAGGCTATACACCAATCACCATCATGGTGAAGTTGACCATAACTAGGCTATACACCAATCACCATCATGGTGAAGTTGACCATAACTAGGCTATACACCAATCACCATCATGGTGAAGTTGACCATAACTAGGCTATACACCAATCACCATCATGGTGAAGTTGACCATAACTAGGCTATACACCAATCACCATCATGGTGAAGTTGACCATAAGCAAACTTTGGGATTTGCATATCAAATGTGCTGAAGCTCATATCACATTCAGTATGGCGGTCTCTCCATCACGGCGAACTGAAGCGGCTTTGAAGCGCTGGAGATCTTGCTATCGCTGCATCTGTCGCGGGCCACTTCAAGCGCTTAAACTCAAAGCCTGGCTTCTTTTCAGTGGAGTCACAAACGCCCTCACAAAAGCCGGCCTACCTTTCTGTCGGTTTCCAATTGTGCTTGAAGCTTTTCCCTATAAGTGAGTCATTTGAATGGCGTAAAGAAAAGCAGTGTGTATTCTCGCCGGGGCTGTTACACACTCATGCTGCTTCAAATGCTTCAGACGAGGGACTGATTTAGAAACACAAAGTACAGTACAACAATGCCAAGTCTTTGATGTGAACATGCAAGTTCTTAAGCTCGAACTAAATAGTTCAGTGATTCCCCCATAGACACGACAGCACCCGAGTGTTGCTGAGAAACGCTAGTGCACGCTAATAAAGATGTGTTTCTGGAGTTACCCGCATATTATACAATTAATAATATGAAAAAGACTCTTATCCGCATTTAAAATGCAAATGTTACTGATCTTATTATGAGCAATTCTTCACACCGGCCACTTTATTACACCTTAAATGTCGGTTACACTTTAAGTTGTAATTGTGACAGTGTAATTATATTTAAGTACTGAGTAAAATTAATAAACTACATGTACTTACTCTAGGGTTAGGGTTTGGTTGAGGGTTAGTTGCATGTAATTATGCATAAAATACTGTTATTACTATGGTAAGTATATGTAACAATGATACTGTAAAATGAAGTGTTACACAAATATAATCAGCCAATTAAATAGCAGCAACTCAACGCATTGACGCATATAATAATAATAATAATAATATAGACGTGATCCAGACATCAGAATGAGGAATAAAGATGATTTAAGATTAAGATTTAAATGATTTATTTACCGTAGTGTTTCAGAAACTGCTGATCTACTGGGATTTTGAGCCATGAGCAATACATTAGTTACAGTATTTATTAATCTTTGTTAATGTTAGTTTATAAAAATACAGCTGTTCATTGTGTGTTCATGTTATTCACAGTGCATTAACTAATGTTAACAAATACAACCTCTGATTTTAATAATGTATTAGTAAATGCTGAAATTAATATTAACTAAGATGAATAAATGCTGTAGAAGTATTGTTCATTCTTAGTTCGTGTTAACTAATGAACCTTATTGTAAAGTGTTACCATTTAAAAAAATAAAAAAAAATCAAATACTCAATTAAAATACAATCACAATGCCTTAAAAATGTATTATTATTATCATAAGTTCTCTGATTTGTGCTCAAAAGGAGCTGTTAACAGGTACTGTAGTACAGTAACATTCCAACTAAACAAAATTATAATAAATAATCAATACATCTTCACAATGAAAACTTCTACTTGGACACACATCCCTCTCACATAATGCTGTTGCTTTTCAGATAATTGTATATTTGTTTTGGATGTGATAGATGTAAGATTGAAATATTTCATCTGAAGTGTTAATATGATCTGTATTTGAGGAAACCTAAACTCACAGGATAAGACAAGCTGTTTCTGGAGATATGGGAATAACTATACGCATATGTCTTGGGTATCACAAACACTCTACAAACAAGCTATATAACAGCTGCAGAACATTATTAATATTGAATGAGTTGATGACTCATCAGTGGCGGTTAGGTCAGCTCTCTTAATCTACAGAAATATGGCAACTCAGTTAACTTTATGTTTAGTCTAGTGAATATGGACAGAACCGTGAGTTTATGAGTACGCGCAGGAGCTCGCCATGACTTCACAGAGGATTGTGTGCAAGTGATCATTTGTTAATGGTAATTAAAATGTCCCACATAAAACAGATATAAAGCTCATCCCACTTAGTTTTAATTGCGTCCCAAGGCGACTCTTTCCTGCCATTTAGAGGAGTTTTTACAGGCTGCACTCTGTAAGCTGTCGACTTCTTATTCCAGCAGGAAAACTGCGCTGTTCAGGCATATTAAACCCAGAATAATGATGGCATGATGGGATGAGCAACAGCAACCTGTCAACACTTTATTTGGCATTACAGCAGACTAAAACTATTGTTTAACCAACTTTCAACAAATAATTTTTTAAAACTAATTATTCCAACTGATTAACTCTTTCCCCGCCATTGACGGAATTTTTCCGGCTTTCCGTGTTTTCACTGTTATACTGTAGGGGGCGCTATTACACTTCTTCTGAAAGATTACTGAATCTCCTGATCGAAACACAGGCGAAGAAGATATGCATATGTAAAATAAATAACGCGATCATCAACATTAAACAGCATATGAATCAAATCTGTCTAATGTTCATGAATGAAATGTCCTTCAGGACTGAGAAGCTTTGAGATGTTGATGAACTCCATCGACTCAATCTATCTTTGATCACCGTTCTGAAAATGATGCGGAAAAAAACATAATTTTCTCAGCTTTTTGCTCAAAACGTTGCTTTTTTAATGAAGCTTACACATTCAGTGTTGATTTAAAAAGAATGCATGAAGCTTGAATAAAAGCAGAGGGTCTGTTCTTTCTTTTTTTGTATATATATATATATATATATATATATATATATTGCATGTTCAGGAATTCATACAACAAAATATTCTGGGGCCCATTCAATTTTTGTGAAAATGATCAAAAACGCTTGTGGTGGCTGTCAACTTTAAAAAAAAAAATGCTGGCGGGAAAGAGTTAACATGTTGGGTATCAGATTTCCTGATCAGGGTAATTGCTGAAGCTTTTATCACGGTATACATTACTGAATTAAGTTACTTTTCACAGGCTTAATAATCTTTTGTTTTGCTTTTTAACAAAAACGACTCTGTACATTTAAATAGCCTTCAATAAAACAGTACACACAAAATGTGTAAATAAATGTTTCAAATATATTACAGTGCAAAAGAACTTTAGAGTGAAGTAACAACGATTCAGAACATGTTTAGGTCCACATTAAAGGGTGAAAGTGTTTGTGTAAATACATGTTTGAAAAATAAATAGCCTAAGTCTATAAGTATTTAAATTCATGTGGTGAAAATCCAGCGTTTAATGTTGTTTTTGTGTCTATGTGGTGTTTTTAATATGCATTAAGACAAGACATGTGTAAGTTCATAAGTCGACAGCATTGCTGAGTATTTTCTGCTTAAAACTGCAGTGAACCAAAGACAGTCTCAAAAACACGCTTTGAAATCGCTGGTGTTTCTGACGTCACAAACGACCTTGTAATCAATCAGATCAACGTGTGATCGTCAACCAGTGGATCTCTGAGTGAGTGAGTGAGTGGAGGCGGGGCTCATCTGCATATTCATAGAACCACGCATACTAAATGAGGCAAGAGTTACATTCATGCATGAAGAATATTTTTTCATGAAAAAAAAAAACACTTAAATATGTAATTGAGCTTTTAGGGGATAAAATGTTTGACTACGGGGGGGCTTAGCCCACCCCTAGTGTGATGAACACCACAGACAATACAGAAATCAGAATGGCTGTTTAAAGGTGCAGTATGTAATATTGACAGCTAGTGGTTGAAACGGGAACTGCACTGCAAAATCTAAATATTATTCACAGTATGTTTAAGTGCCTACGATAACTATACTGAAGTATATACTGAAGGAGGAGCGTATCATCAGACACTGAGCGAGGATCGCAGGCTTTAAGCTCATATCAACATCAGTTATGGGACTTTCACATCAGCGGTGAAGCTCCTCATCAGGAAACCTGCAGGATAAACTCCTTCTACTCGTTCCTCTGAGAATCTGTCTGTCCTCCTTCACCTTCCCAGGGAAGATTTCAATGAAACTCATTTGTATTTATTTGAGCACAGTCCTGCTGTTCAGAGCACAGCACGGTTTCCTTTAAAGGTTTCAAACACTTTATTTGACAGTGTCCTTGTTACGTTGCATGTACTTACCATAGTAATAACAGTAAATTATGCATAATTACATGCAACTAACCCTCAACCAAACCCTAATCCTACCCTAACCCTATAGTAAGTACATGCAGTTACTTTATATTACTCAGTACTTAAATATATAATTACACTGTAACAATGACACCTTAAAATAAAGTATAACCGGTTTCACTTTAATTTAAAGTACGTGCACTTACATGTACTTACAGTGTACTTACTTAAGAATGTACTGGGTGATATAAGGTAACTACATGGGTTAAGGTTAGATTAATTGTTAATAACTTGTTATTACCCAGTTATTGTAATTTCTATGTACATGGGGAACAGGACTGTACAATAAAGTGCTAATGTTGTTGCAGATTAAATATAACACAGATAACATAAAATGGTAACACTGGATAACAATAGTACATGAATATTCTTGTAATACCTGAATTAATACTTACTAATGAACTAGTGAAGGCATGAACCTTAACTTTTACTGAATCATATGGAGTCTATAGAAAGGAATAAGAAATATTTTGTCTTTGAAATAATTAGAAAGAACTTAATATTGTCATAATTTAAACTTTTGACGTCTGCAGATTCGTCATAATCATTACTGGATGGAACAGGATTAGTTTGGCAATACATAATTAACAGTAACACTTTATTTTCGATGGTCCCCTTTAGACATTCTGTAACTTTGCTTCTACTTATCAACTAATGCAGTCTAATACTCTAATGAGAGTATGTGCAAGCAAAATAAATTGCAACCCATATTGTTAATCAAGTTAGATATTGATTAATAATCTCAAAAACTTTTCAGGACATCTCTACTTGACTGCATCCACCATGTTTGTAGTTCTTTGTGTTTGTAGTTCTGAACCCAATCCTCCTCCAAATGGTTTGTGGGTAATACTAGGGAGCATGCATGGATACACACTTGGAAAATCTACCGGAAACAGTGACCATCCCGGGATATTTTCGTTGGCAGAGTAAAACTACACAAAGTATTACACATATAGGGTCAGATTTACTAACAGCTTGCTTCAGCGCAAACCCTTTAGGTGTTAAAAACGTATTGTCTGGCCTAATTAAAGATACGCAGTGAAAAACTAGCGCTGGAAAGGTGAGGACAGGGTTATTTCTGCGCCTGATGTTATTGCGTTTGTAGGAGTTTCTCTGTCAGACGCAGTATTTATGGGAGGAGAGTATTTAAATGAATTGATTTACTAAGGTTTGCACTAGTCAATGTACTGGTATTTGCACCATTATTTATTTATTAATTGCGCTGCTCTTGTTAGATTGTGTTGGTCATTTTGTAAATGATCGGCTGTGTTCTTTAATGTGTGTGTTGTCAGTCGATCCCAAGCAGAACTTTCCCATCGGCGCTTTATGGGGTTATAGCGCTCTCACGCTAATTTGCCCTGTTTAGTAAATCTGACCCTTACATGCGACGTGGCGTTGAGTACTCAAAACACATTATTAATAAGTTAGTCATTAGAGGGTTAGATTTGTTTTTTTTTCTGTATAATTTGATGCATTTGCCCTTATACTAAATTGCAGTATAAATAGTTTTTTAATTGAGCCATCAGCATGTTAGCATGATGATCTGAACCCCGTGGCACGATCATCCCTCCATCATCCTCTCTCTATGTTGAAATGGAAGCTTCATCTCATCTTCACCTGTTTATTTCGAGCGTTCAGCCTGGATGTGTGTTTCCTATGCTGTGCCTTTCCTCTGGCGAGAAGGCAAACTCAAAAAATGCATTCCTCCTGATTGTCATCTTCAATCAAATGCTATTGATTCCCTTAAGTGCAGCATTGATTTATTTGCCACCGTCGGTGAAAAGCTACGGTCAGTGATGGCGTGCGCGACCGCTGCTGTTGTGCTGACAGTCAGAAACCCCTCAGTGAATCACACATCGTGATGGGGGGCCTGTATTACTCATGTCTTCAGCCGCAGCGAGTGCATATGGAGCCGGTAGCGAGGGTAAAACAAACAATGACTCTCCCACTTCATGTCTTAGTGCAATCTCATAATAGAAATGTAAAGCAGTGCTTTTATTAAACATGCATTTGGAGCCCAATTCAGGTTTAATGTAAATGTGTTAATCTGAGTTAATCTCATCAATGTACACAAAGTGTTTTTTTTAGTATTCGTTTTTTGAATTCTTATATTCTCACCATCAATTTGAAAACAATTTGATATCATAGACATGCTAGCGCAAGCAGCGCCGGGATTTGATTGTAGGTGGTCCTCCAGAAAACTGGACGGGCCAGTTAAAATAAGCCAAAAATAAAATAAAAATCTCTCCGCTTCTGGCATTTCTCCGGCACTGAGGACAGCGGCGCACCTGTGTGGCTCTAGTGTGGCTGTCCTCAGCTCTGTGCAGTAACGTTAGCCTCACTGTTAAGGGCTTGCGCACCGGGCTAAAGAGCGCAGCGCCTTTACAATTCCAACTCGTTATTCTCTATGAGTGTACACAGACCGTTATTCTCTATGAGTGTACACACCGTTATTCTCTATGAGTGTACACACGCCGTTATTCTCTACGAGTGTACACACGCCGTTATTCTCTATGAGTGAACACACGCCGTTATTCTCTACGAGTGAACACACGCCGTTATTCTCTACGAGTGTACACACGCCGTTATTCTCTACGAGTGTACACACGCCGTTATTCTCTACGAGTGTACACACGCCGTTATTCTCTACGAGTGAACACACGCCGTTATTCTCTACGAGTGTACACGCCGTTATTCTCTACGAGTGTACACACGCCGTTATTCTCTATGAGTGAACACACGCCGTTATTCTCTACGAGTGTACACACGCCGTTATTCTCTATGAGTGAACACACGCCGTTATTCTCTACGAGTGTACACACGCCGTTATTCTCTACGAGTGTACACACGCCGTTATTCTCTACGAGTGAACACACGCCGTTATTCTCTACGAGTGTACACGCCGTTATTCTCTACGAGTGTACACACGCCGTTATTCTCTACGAGTGAACACACGCCGTTATTCTCTACGAGTGTACACACGCCGTTATTCTCTACGAGTGTACACACGCCGTTATTCCCTACGAGTGTACACACGCCGTTATTCTCTACGAGTGTACACACGCCGTTATTCTCTATGAGTGAAAACACGCCGTTATTCTCTATGAGTGTACACACGCCGTTATTCTCTATGAGTGAACACACGCCGTTATTCTCTATGAGTGAACACACGCCGTTATTCTCTATGAGTGAACACACACGCCGTTATTCTCTACGAGTGAACACACGCCGTTATTCTCTACGAGTGTACACACGCCGTTATTCTCTATGAGTGTACACACGCCGTTATTCTCTACGAGTGTACACACGCCGTTGTTCTCTACGAGTGTACACACCGTTGTTCTCTACGAGTGTACACACCGTTGTTCTCTACGAGTGTACACACCGTTATTCTCTATGAGTGAACACACGCCGTTATTCTCTACGAGTGTACACACGCCGTTATTCTCTACGAGTGTACACACGCCGTTATTCTCTACGAGTGTACACACGCCGTTATTCTCTACGAGTGTACACACGCCGTTATTCTCTACGAGTGTACACACGCCGTTATTCTCTACGAGTGAACACACGCCGTTATTCTCTACGAGTGTACACACGCCGTTATTCTCTACGAGTGTACACACGCCGTTATTCTCTACGAGTGTACACACGCCGTTATTCTCTACGAGTGTACACACACCGGCGGCGCCCAGCAACGCCTTGGGGCCTTGTTCACAATCCTGCCGCGCCACAGAGCGCCATTTACATAGTTTTATATTAAATGTACATTTATTTGTACATTTAAATTGTCGTTAATGTATATACTGACTTCACCCTGTGCTGCAATATACATTTAGTTTTACATTCATTTACAGAAATCAGCTGCTTGAATGAAAATTGCTGATGTTCTCGGGTTTTTATTTTCAATTCGTTCAGTTAAAGGAAGCTCTGAGGTAAAGTTTTCAGACTTCAAACTTAACAACGATTGTATTTAATTGTACAGTACAATAACATAGTACAGACATGAAATTAATTCCATTATGTCCTTAAACATAACAATATTGCTGGCCATAAACTGAGAAAGTGCGCGTCCGGTGTGCGACACCTCGAGTTGTCCAGGCGCGGCGCTTCTCGCCCGGTGTGTGTCTCCCCCTAAGAGTCCACAGTGAGGTAGAAGCCGCTGATTGGCTAAGAAGCTTTCACTCAAAGCTTTCCTTGGGCTGCTTATTGGATGAACTGCTAGAATGATAATCACTCATACTCACTCTAGGCCCGGACCTAAAACGGGTGGCAGTGGGTGCATGTAAGATGAAAAAGGTAACATTTTCTTAAAAGCCTTTATATATAAAGCATTATAGAGTATTTTAATGCATTAATTTTGCCATGTAATGCACCTTATAATGCATTGTATGATCTCAAGAATAATTGCAAATACAGTTTTAATAATTCAGGCTTTATGCCGAACGCCACATGATCAAACAGGAAAACTCGTTGCATCTGTTTGTCGGAGAAAGTTTTAACGCAGAACGAACTGATGGCGATATCTATAGGGACTTTTAAGGTCTTTTGAACTACCAAATGTTTTATATCTCAATCTGCATAATGGACATCAGCTGTGCTCATCTTTGCTCGGTATCTTGAGTTAAACGCCTCTATATTTAACGAAGCACATACAAAAGAAGCAATGAAACCTTTTTTTACAGAATTCAGAAGTTTCTTGCGCGTAAACCACATTCATTGTTACACCTTTAGAAGGTATAATGCATTAAAACACATGACAAACAACCAATTCAGGTGTAACAAGGAATCTGCAAATACCATAATGCATTTTAAATGTGGTTGCAATTATTTATTAAAAGATATAATGCATAAATATGTACCTAAGTCTTTAAGTGTTACCAACAATTATAATAATATGACTGTAATTAAAACATACTTCTGCTGAAAATACTATATTATTATACTCAGATTTTCACACACATTTTGCATTGTACATGTTAATAACAGGGCAATTTTTCCGGCTGACCTTATTGCATATGCATTTGTAGGAGTTTCTCATTTAGATGCAACATTTCTGGGAGTGTTTAAATGAATCATCATGCACTCTCGTGAAATGAAAACAATCTGCATTAAATGTCTGAGCTCAGAATGATCATGCAGTCTGTTACACAATGTATGATGCAATATCATGCAACAATGATACAGCATTTGTTCTACAGTAGCTGTCAGTTAAAGTAAAACTTTACCCATAAGCCACCTGTTCTGAAACTTCAGAGATGCGTTTGAGAACAAGGGACGCGCCAATTCATCAAGATTTGGATGCTTAGTTCTTTAATGACAGTATTTGGATGTCTTACATCATTTTTTAAAAGCATCATATCACTTCACTTCATTGTCAAAGCTATGATTAATCTCTACCGACACAATATGGCATTAAACCTCCATCAAATGATAAAACAACTCATGACAGCCTATAAGTTATGTGTGTAATTAGGCAAAAAAACAACACAAAAGCTTTTTATGTGGAGTCGTGTCATGTTTTGTTTCTCAAAGAACCGTTATATAATGGTCACTTGTCATTGCATCATTGTTCTTGCTTCTCTTAAAGGTTGGTAGCTCTTTCAAACACTCGGTCTCCTCACAGAATTTGTAACATGTCAAGAATCAAGTGGACCCTTACATGAATGATATAAAATAAGTCTAGATGAAAGCTTTCACTGGCCTTAGCTAATTATGATGTTTGACTAATTATAAATGCATGGATATTATTTCTAAGCAGGGTTAGCCCACTAACAGCCCATGTTGTCACATACAAACACAACAACGTGTGACAGCCGGTTTTATTGACAAAGACAGAATGAACAGAAGGATTTTGAATGACCAGTTCTTTCTCAATTTTAGTTAACTTTCACAGAGAAAAATCTCTGTCAGTGAGTCCACAAAAGTTCCTCAGGGCATGTGGTGGAGTGAACTGTGATGGAGCCGTTCTTCACACACAGCTCAGGAGCACAAAGACAGCTTTCCCATGTGTGGACTGGGAGTCCGATGCTTGGTTTGATCACTTGTCCCTCTGTCCCGTTCAGGTCTCTCGTATACCCCTGAATCATGGACATGAGGACTCATGGCATTGTTTTAGCTAGTTAGTGACTCAGGAGAAGACCTCAGCTTAATGGTTTTATTCATGTTTTTTATCCTTTAGTTCATTTACCAAAACAGAAGGAATGAGTAGAATGGTGTCTGTCTGCTGCAGAGATACGAGCCATGCAAAAGCTGCTCACCAAAGACAGTCATTGGAATTGCAGTCACTAGCCGCGTTTTTATTAGCCTTCAAATCGCACAAATTGAAATTGCGAATTGAAAATACACCCAATGGAAACACGTCAATTTTGCATTTACAGTCGTCTGACGTAGATGACGCGGTGTGTGTGGACAGAATACGAGACAGAGTTCTTTATTAAATTCTTAAAAGACAAAAGAATTACAGGAATACGGGATTATAAACCTCAGAGAAACGCCACAATCACGAGCTGGAAGCAGAAATGAGGAGAAAGACCAGAAACTCCTCATACAAGCCGCTCACCGTATAAGAGGCTTTCCTTATAACACACACACACACACACACACACACACACACACACACACACACACACACACACACACACGTCTCCTTCCATTAATAATAATGGCCAGTGCGGAGGGTGAGATATACGTAAACCCACCAACATCCGTCGTCATGATGCTTGGAATGATTTATCGCGAGAGGAAAAAATTACGTTTTAGTCGCATTACATCAGTTAATGGTAACGCTGTCATTTTTTTTGTCGACATTTAGAAAAAAGCACAAATGTTTTGCGCAAGTCTGTAATGGAAACGCTCCTACTGTAAGTCTGTGTAATAGGCTAGTGGGGGGGATTTCCCCCCAGCTGACAAGGAAGGTTCTAACAAGGTTATTTCAAAGTTATAGACAAACGTTCTTCCAGTAACGTGTATAAAAGCAACGCCACAATCCCCAATCCTGCTGTTTTTCAGCACAGCTGATACAAAACTCGGCTGCAACAGAAATCTTGCTTGTGTGATTTTGCTTAAACAGGGTACCGAGGATCCTCCAAATGAAATTCAAGGCTTTTTAAGACCTTTTTAATACCATTTCAAATGAAATTTAATGCCAACTTCGTACCCATTCCGACTGAAGTATGAGGGGAAAATGTCAAATCTGTATAAATTTTGAACCCTAGAAAATAATTATGTACAAGTAGGCTACTTGAATTAAATAAAATATTTTATTTAAATTATCAGTTGTATTAAATACATACACAACAGCGTAACACAGATTTGATTTGTAATAAACAAATAGATTTGAACTTGGTGTTGAACACTACAGCCTTCGCAGCTCTGCTGCCTTTGTTGCAATTTTTTCCCCCAGGCTCTCAAGTTCTGTCAACTTCTGCTTGTGACTTCTTCTCAAAGCGTTTGACTTGGCAATTAGCTCTGCCATTTTGCTGCCTTGTTTGCCCTCAGCCTCCTCTGCCATCTTGTCTGCATCCCTCCTCAGATGCTCCGCAAATTCCTGTATGGTCTGTCTTGTCTTTTTTAGCTGCTCCAACTCCTCTTCAAGGATTCAATCATTACTCTTTTTGACTATGTGCTTGAGATTCTTTTTTCTTTCGTTCACTTTCAAGATGCATCCTGTACCTCACCCTTGCTGATGTGACTGAAGACAGGAGCTCTGGTGTGAGGGGCACCTTGGTAACACCCCCATGCATGGACACGTAATCGCACACAACTCTTTGTGCAATGACAGTGTCCTCTTGGATATTACAAGTTCCTACTTGTTTATTGATAGAGAAGCCCCTCTCCACCGTAGCCTGCCCATGGGAGAGGAGCAGAAGGTTTCTGATGAAAGCCCAGAGCTGTGGGTAGGACTGACTTATATAAGGATGGAGAAATACATCCAGCCTCTTCTCGAGGGGCTTGAAAGACAGGAACTTCTCATTCCTCACCTCCAGGGACAACAATTGGGAAAATTGCTGAATGATCAGATCACCTAAAGAAAGAGTGAAAGAAAAAGCACTCACATATCCAATCAAATGTGCATGTGTTTCTTTTGTAAATTGTATGCCCAACGTCAGGACTTAATCTTATGTACCTGTAGCAACCCCATCTAACTACTTGTCTTGAAGAAACCATTTGACTAGACACTTCATCTGGTCCTGACACAATTTTGGATCCGAATACATCACGGCTGGGTTAAGACAAGCAATTTGTCTTACAGTTGGGAATTTCAAAGGGCTCTTCTCTTGAATCTTCTTCACAATTTTGGAAAGACCTTCCATGCATTCCTTTCTGAACTGGAGCACAGAAAGCTCCTCTGTATATCTACTCTGCCGCTGACGTTCCTAAGAATGAATGGGGACTAAATTAAGTAAATAGCTACTGTACCTCTCCCTCCTCTTTCCTTCTAGCTAATCCATTGAGGGGCTGAGCAGACCAGTCTAGCAACAGGGACACCAGGAACAGCCTGGTCACACATTATGCATTTCCTAAATACCTTTATTGCAGCCTCAGCTCCAATGCCAATATCAACAGCTCTAAGATGAACCCTGGACTGCATGTCACTAACATCAAGCCGGACCAAATGCTGGGGTGTGGCATCATTGAGAAGTTCTTGTTTGATGAATCGCCTCAGCAAACTCTATGAAAAGACAAAAATATACATATTTGAGAATACAAATGACTATTCTGACTATTCAAAATATTTGCATTTTCAATTCATTCAGTCTTAGTGTAACTGTGAACGAGAGGAGATTTTAAAATCACTATGACAATAAAATGAGAAGATTCACCTCACCTTCAGCAGTTCAGCCAAGTCATTACCAATGAAAGGCAGCACAGGCTCATCAGTCTGATATCTGGTGAGGAAAGGTGTTATACTTCGACACACTGCCATGAAAAAGTGAAGCTTTGCCAGAATGGGAGGGTCTTTGGTTGCCGCCTCAATGGTATCATAGCATGACGTCCCAGGGTTAGGAAGCTTTTTGGTGCTAACAGCCTCAACATACTTCATCATGTCTGGCCAGATGACAAGGGCCCTCTCCGCCACAGGGAGGTTCTCGACCCAGCGATGACCACAAAAAGGCAAAGCGAAGATTTTGGACTTTGTGAGATTACAGAAATCCTCCCTTCTTGCTGGCACATTGTGGAAAATTGTATGCAGAGCTCTTAGGAACTTCTCCATATGCCAGTCAGTGAATCCACATTTGACAGCATTACGGAGAGTATGCAGGCCGCAACTCCCCACCAATGCCAGCTGAGCACCCCCAAAATACTCTGCATGCTCCTGCTGCAGCATCTCAAAAAACGCCAATTAACATTGGGTCCATCCATAGACACAGAGACCATCTTCCTCAAGTCAAGGTCACATACACACTCCTAAAAGACATGAAAAGCACAATTTAAACAAACAAATATCATATAGCCTACATAATAGTTAGTGTGATGGAGTTTGGGGCCTCAAGGTTAAAGGGTTCTGTATGAGTGGTGAGATACAGGTTCAGACCTGCAAACTCACAACCGGTGAAAAAGGTGACATGTTTACGAAGTAATTTGTTAAAGGGGGGTCTGTGGCATTAGAGACAATTTTTATGATTTAAACATCTAAATGAAGCATTCTGGTGCATTCTGACAAGAAAACATTTTGCTTCAAGACATTTGCTTCAAGTAAAAAATAAAAAAAGTAATCGAAACAATTTGATTGTCGCCTACAGTTAAGTTGGGGCCTACAGTATAACAAGAAAAAAATATCCCTCAACTAATGCTGTTAAGTAAACCATAAGGAACCCCAGATGGTACATCATTCTAATATTAAAGATTAAAAATTATTTATTTGTAAACTACTTCCATTTAAAATCACACATAAGGGAGTTACAGTATGTTACTTAACTATATCATATATTATTTATAAATAAATAAAAACTCAACATTTTTAAAATTCAGAATAAAAACTTACTTTGAAATGTTTGAGCAGGTCCACCGCCGTTGCATGACCCATAAACTGCGAGCCGAAGTATCGTGACTGGACGTGGTCGTCCACCCAGTAGCGAATATGAAGGTCCAACTGCTTACTTTTCGTCATCTTATTGAGACTCTCGTCAAACATGACCACAAACCCGTTGGCCATATTGACCTGGTCAGTCAGTTCTTTAGTTATAAAGGGAGCCAATCCGAATTTAGTAATATATGCAGTTTTGTTGCTTCCACACGAGAATGTAGCTACAACCTCGGAGTCAGGGAACATGGTTTTAAAAATCTCTGTAATGTTCTCATTTGATGTGTAACTCTTAGAGGTGCTCAGAGATTGTTTTAAGGAGCCACATCACCTCTGCCCGCAAAGTTGGTGTCGAGCCACAGTAAGATAGGATGTTCCTTGGCTGTGGTGGCAATGCTTCTAATGTAGAAATTTCTTCATTATTGATAGCAAGAGCTGTTTCAGTAACCGAAGAGGTCTGCGCTGCACAGAACTGCACAATAGGTGGTTGGCGCTGGCGAGCAGTACTACACGCGATGGAAAGGCAAAAAAATATAGAAGACATTTGCAACGAAATTTGCAAATGTATACCAGACTTTGTATACCAAATTCAAGGCTATTAAGGCCTTAATTTGAGATTATATAATTTAAGACTTTTTCAAGGCTTTTAAGACACGCGGGTACCCTGTTAAATATTTAGAGGCTTATTATAAAATATTCAAATATACAAAATATTTTGTTTAGTATCCATATTGCAAAGTCGATTGAGAGTGTAGGGAGACAGATTCAAACAGTTTTGTGTCTTTGGCTGAGAAAGTTTGCGAAGTCCTGATCTAGGGAAGGATCCGCCCTGCTCCTATCAGTGTTTCAGCACGTCATGGCGAGTGAGCGGAAACATGTTGCCCAGGGATCAAAATGCCACTCGCCTTCATATTTTGCTATTAAAAGACTCTCCTCGCTGGTGCATTAGAGACGTTTCCCCATCTGCCCATCTCTTGTTTTCTAGTCTCTGCTGTTGATCTGACCTGTTGCACTTCAATGCTCTGTCAGTTGTTTACAATTTGGTGTTAAAATTTCCAGATGATGGCCATAAAAGGGCAATATCGACCGCAGGATGAGGAATCACAGCCAGACAGATAATGAGAGCTGAATCACCAGAGGCTTTTCCTCTCTGATATGTATCTAAGTGGGCCAGCACACCTATATGCTGTTATCTGCTGCTGGAAATGGTCTAGTGTATATTCCAGGTGGAGAGAGATGCTATAGCTGTAATGATTGTTATTGGTAGGTATTACTTGAATTGATTGTGAGTGACTGATAAAGACTTTGAGGTTGCCGGAACAAGTTTGCAATGTATATTTAATCTTGCATGACAGTTTCGGTGTTAATCAGTAGTGACATATCCTCAGATTGGTTCTGTAATCTTAGGTAAACAAAACTGAGAAGGCTGAAGTAGTGCAGACCGGTCTGAGCTGTCAATGATTATGTTTTACCCATCAGATCTCATTAGCATTCATATATGCAACTTTTACAGGTACATTTTTTAATGCTTCAGTAAATTGTACAGTTTGAAAGCATCTAAAATGTAAAGATATGCACACATGTATTTGCTTTAAAAGTTAAAAAAAAAGTCAACCCCCCATCAATGCATTAATAATTTATGGTTCACTTAATGTGCAAACATAAGAAATTGTATGTATACTAAAATCATACTTTACTTACAAATACATATGATAATATTGTATATAGACTGTTTTCCTGAATTACATCTCAGGGTTCTCAAGATCAAAAGTTTGGCGTGAGATCACGTGCGGTTAGGGGAGGAGCCTAATGGAGCCCCGCCCCCAATTTAACCCATTGTTCATAATTAACCAGCACAAATTGAAATTATAACAATTGGTAAATCTGATAAATGACAGAGCAATTCATCACATCAAATATACTCTTCAATGTTGTATTTCAAAATTACAAATATACAAAAATTACAAAAATATAACAAATTGCTCCAAACAGTTTGGAAAAACAAATCTTTTTGCATTTTGAATGTGTCTAGTCAAAATGGTATAATGATGTATTGTGTGGTGGGACATTGTGAACAAATGGACATATCAGTATATAATTTAAAATAAAATGAAGAAATACATCTACACCCACTAACATTCCCTTGGTTTCAGCTAAAGAACGCTAGCCAAACTGAGCCACAGCTTCTGGCCTGGCTGCAAAGTAGTGTAGAGTTTTTGACTGCATCAATAATAATGTATACGATGGGCTGTATATTAAATGTTCCAGTCTAAAAATGTTAGACGAGCTTTCTTCTGACTTACCTTCATCACGACGTGTGTTCGCGCGATGTTGTTGGTTGCCTAGTAACGACCGTACGGTGGCCGAGAATGTTCCGTCAACTTCCGTGTGTTTGCGCATCTGTGTTGCCTAGTAACGAGCGCATCTATGTTGCCTAGTAACGACCACAGATACGCATAGACTGGAGATACGCGCTGGCGACAGGAAACTTCACTGTGTGTGCCTGCGCCTCGTATACAACGCTATATATAAAGCTTGCAGGACAACTTGGTTGGCATTGCCTTTTCAGCGTGAGAAATACACGGTGTGGCGTGTGAGCGTGTGAACTGGCTGAATTGCGTGTGTCTCACGGCCAGTGCGTGAGGCTTGAGAACCCTGACATCGACTGAAGTGGTTACTGACGCTAGAATGCATTGCATGTTTGCAGGGAATCAGGCCTAGGATCTCAGTGTTGTGAATATCACGCTAAACCTCCGGGTGCTACAAAAGCATTCGGGTTACAAGATATGTCATGTTTGTTAGGTTTTGTACGGTGAGTATATCAGTCAGTGTATTTATTGTTAAAAACACAAGTGTCATTTTAAAGTGGATCTATTGTGCTTTTTACATGTTTAACTTTCTTTAGTGTGTAATTTTGCTGTTTGAGAATGAAAAAGCTCTGCAAAGTTCCAAAGGCACAAAAACGGCCTGAGTTAGTTAGTTAGTAGTGTGTTAAACTGGCGGTTATGGTAAGGGGCGGGACATTTCCCAAACACACTCAAAGCGCTCGACCAATCACGACACACTGATCCAGCCGACCAATCACAGTACAGTGTGCTTTTCAGGAGGAGGGGCTTCATACAGGAAGTGAACAGAGCGTTACTGACAGACTGGGAAGAGAGGAGCCGCAACAATGGAGAATATGAGGAGAATAATCAACATTACAGCAGAAAACCTGCTCTAGTAGAGCCTGAAACTACAGCAAGAGTTTGTGAAAAGCATAATATAGCCTCTTTATACAGCATTAGTCTTTTTAAATGAGTCATACAATCTTTTTTTGCAAATCATTTCATTTGTTTTTCCATTTATAATGCTAGTCAAGATTTTTTGGACCAAAACAGTCAGTCATTATTCCATTTGTTTTGTGTTTTTTTTTTTTTTTTTTTTTTTTTTGCTGCTGTACCTCTTCAGATTTCTGTAATAACCAACTTTGCATACGGTATCTAATGCTTTTTTGCTTGTTTGTTTGTTTCGCGTTTTATTTCTGAAACCTTATTAAGGACAGTTTTTTCCTCTTTTGCTGTTATGCCTCAGTATCTGTAATCATATTGAGCAGTGTTTCCAACATTTACCTTCATTAGAATCATTTGGACAATTTGTCCCTCCTTAAATGTGGCAATGTGAGAATTTCCCTCAACGGTGGTCCTGGGAAAGTCAAATCTGCCGACCTGTCAACGGCCTTGGCCATCATTCTCACCCACTTTACTGGGAAAATGATGTGGGTTGGTTCTGCAGTTTATTTCATCACGGCTTTAACAAACTTATTAGCATGAGAGAATATTTGGCCCTGACGAAACTCACTAACTGGTTTAAATGGAATTACAAGGCATCATATTTTAATAGGCCACTCCACACGCTCATGTGGGTGTACGAGGTTGGAGAAGGTCATGGTTTTAACATGCATTTGGCTGGGAAGTCTGCTTCAGTGTGGAAATGGTGGAACAGTGTATTTTTAAAAACGGTTATGTAACTTACACATCACCCACAGTCAATTTCAAAGGGCCTGATCAGATCTGAACTCTGATGTGCTTCTCAGCTGTAGTTTTGGGGAGTTCTATCACAGCCATAATTTCAGTTTGTTTATGCTGAAGTCTTTCCCCCTTAAATTTTTACTTGGCTCTCAAAGTGGATGAAATGCAAGCAGGTCATTTGAATTCAAACCTCATTACGTCCTGGAACATACAGATAGAGAAGTCCAATTTGCATTTAGATTGTTTCAGCAGAAGTAAATTAATCATTCAACTTTTTCCCTTCCTTCCTTCTTTCCTTCCTCCTTTCCTTTTTTTTTTTTGCATATAGGCATGCACATTCAGGCACTAGAAGTAAAAATAAAGAGGGATTGTGACGTTATTGTTCCATGTCAAATCCATGATTCTGAGACTCACCCTGTGTTTCTGAGGCACAGATGAGCAAGTAACCACATCACGATTTTCTTTATCTGCATGATTAACAGAAATTAAACTGAAACCATGATTTGGCTTAGTGTGATTATGAAATTGCAAGGTTTTAATTAAATATACGTGCAGCATGTTTAATGCTGAAGCACACTGTGATCCGAGTGGACCGCTGCGTGTTTGAGTCACTTATAATGTGCATTTTATGTGCCAAACATCTTTCCAAACTTGTAGAGATGCATTTAAAAACCTGCTGTCCAACAAAAGAGAACATTTAATGACGTTTTTACTCCAAACTCAATTTATAGCATCAGTCAAGTCTTTGAAATAACTTCCTTTTGTGATCTGATGTGGCTTCAGTCATATCATAGGAGGCAGACATACTATTATTTAATGGTGTTTTTCAGTGAAAAGGCTACGTCGATTAGTATTGCATTACAAATATACTTTAGTATATTTTTGTATATTTCTTATAAAAATCCTGATATGTCTAAAAGAACACAGATAAAACATATATTGTCGCAATCATATGTTTATTATCATAACGTCTCTGTGTTTCAATGTATAGCGATAGCTGGAGGCGTTTGTCCATGTAAGGGATTTCCTGGAATATCATAAGCGTTATCACTTCTGTCATCACTTCTGTCATTACTTCTGTCATTACTTCTGTCATTACTTCTGTCATTACTTCTGTCATCACTTCTGTCATTACTTCTGTCATTACTTCTGTCATTACTTCTGTCATCACTTCTGTCATTACTTCTGTTATCACTTCTGTCATCACTTCTGTCATCACTTCTGTCATTACTTCGGTTATCACTTCTGTAATTACTTCTGTCATTACTTCTGTCATTACTTCTGTCATTACTTCTGTCATCACTTCTGTAATTACTTCTGTCATTACTTCTGTCATTACTTCTGTCATTACTTCTGTCATCACTTCTGTCATTACTTCTGTCATTACTTCTGTCATTTTTTGTTATCACTTCTGTTATTACTTCTGTCATCGCTTCTGTCATCACTTCTGTCATTACTTCTGTTATCACTTCTGTCATCACTTCTGTCATCACTTCTGTCATTACTTCTGTTATTACTTCTGTCATTACTTCTGTTATCACTTCTGTCATTACTTCGGTTATCACTTCTGTAATTACTTCTGTCATTACTTCTGTCATTACTTCTGTCATTACTTCTGTCATCACTTCTGTCATTACTTCTGTCATTACTTCTGTCATTTTTTGTTATCACTTCTGTTATTACTTCTGTCATCGCTTCTGTCATCACTTCTGTCATTACTTCTGTTATCACTTCTGTCATCACTTCTGTCATCACTTCTGTCATTACTTCTGTTATTACTTCTGTCATTACTTCTGTTATCACTTCTGTCATTACTTCTGTCATTACTTCTTTGAGTCTCACTGCTCAAGGGCGCCCTCTGGCTACAAGTATGAATGAAACAGACATTATACATGTGTGTGCTCAATAATGCTCACAGTCACAACACCCTATTTTGGGTAAAAACAGGAAAAATAATACTTCCCTCTAAAGAAATGTTAAAATAAACATGCAAATAAGTTTTCTCCAGTGTAGAGAAGTGTACAGGAGTTGTGTCTCTCAGTGGATGAATACAATTTCCTGACAAAAATTAGGGTCACAGATGTTTTTCATAATAATTTAATATTTTATATTAAAATTTGAGATCTTTCTAATGATTTATAGGGAAATTAAGCTGTATTTTCAAGTGCCCATGGATATTGTTTGGATTATGATTAGTGATACTGGGCTTTGTAAAGAAAATTGACAATGTTAGAAAAGGTTTTATGTTCGTGCAGTCTGCCAGCTTTGTATTTTGTGTGTTACATACATGTAATGTCCTTTGTCAGTTTAAGTGATGAACTACTTGTGGTTGTTTTCAGAGATGTGAACATACGTTATACTTGTACTCCAATTGTGTGGCCTGTGCACAAGTTTCACCCTGAGCAAAATAAGTGAGCGTACCTGATAAGGCCTATCCAGCATGGACATTTTATCCAGCACTTGCTTTTTCTTCACCATACGCGACAGTTTTGCATTCAGACTTGTTGTAGAAAATGTTTCTTTCAAGTTAAACTTCCTCAAATATTAGTTTTGAGTTATTTGAAACGTTGGATGCCATGTTTCCATGTGCACACCAGGAGCTAGTTTGCTTGTGAGCTTTGCATCATGCACCACTGCAGTCTTGCATTAAAAGATTAAAAGGCAGATGAAGCCGATGCATCCTCAGTGAAAGCAGTCAGTTGTATGGACTCTCCGGTGACTATTGCCAGGAATTCCCCATGGATGGGCGCGGGATCAATACAGGATCTTGTGGCCCAAAAAGATGAGTCTTCTGTGTCCAGCAAATGAACATTCATGTTTACTTGAATCTCTCTCTCTTGGCATGTAGTGTATCATTTTAGATGTATATAAGAATATAATTGGAACCCTTTACATTGCATTTCATTTTGGAATTTAACCTATATTTAAATCATTAGCAGAATGAGAAATTCTTCATCTCCTTAAGTCTCAAGATCGATGGATGTCAGTCGTGGGATGGACTGGGGCCAAGCTGGCTGAATGATGAATCGATTGATGCGGAGTGTCAGTTCTCGTATTCCTGCAGTTTGTCCATCAGAGAGTTTCTGAATGTGCCCTTGTGTTATTCCTACAGGTGTTTGGCACGGAAAAACCCAACAGGAGAGCGGCGACACGAAAGTCACACAACAGACGCTGGCCAGACTCAGACGATCTCTTACCAGATTGTGTAAATGTGCCAAGCTAAAAATAGCATGGCTTGGTAGATCTTGGTTTTGTAGATCAGATTAGGGCAAAATGGTAGATTGTCACCAAGCCTTAGGACTTGAGAAAGTGCCAGATCTCATCTGATTATGTTGACATGCTGTTTGGCCTCAGTTTGCACTTCTTGCACCTGTGCTTATTTAGAGAAGAAGAATTGTATTTCAAGTCGCGATTTTTATAAATCCCTCAATGCACAACAATAAACTCGGTGACTTTGCCTCAGCAGAGGCTGTGATTGGATAACTTGTGTAACCAGCGGACCAATGGCGTCGCAGCATCTCTAATGTTGGTTTGGCGATTCTGAAGCGCCGGAGTGGAAGTGTGTGATCAGAATGATTTGGTTAATTCCCTCCAGAAGCGTCTCACACGCACGAGTGTGTTCCCGAACACCAGCATCCGCACGCTCGAGAACACGACAGCGTTTACGGTGTTTCTCTGACACTCCACACACAATCGTTTATGATGGAGGGGAAAGAGCCCGATGCACAAACTTACAGTTTATTACTGATATTTTATACCAATTTCCCAGGAAGTGATGATTTTGTTCTCTTGAACACATGGGAGGGAAGCACTGCTTTATTCGTTAATGTTTTCTGCCATTTTCTAATTGTGTAATTTTGTTAAATTCGCAATTTTTAATGAAAGCATAGCTAATGAAAATCTTGCCCTCTGGGAAGCTCTGACATTGAAGTTGTAAGGACTACAAAAATGGTTGAAAAACGTAAAAGACGGAGTGTCTGTGTTGTTGTCATTCATTAATATGCCAAAAGTTGTTTAAAATACAGTTTCAGACAAAAGTTTGAATAACTAAAAATGTTTTTGTTTTGTCATTTCAATTTCTTTTTGTAAAAAAGTTTAAATTATATGTAAAAAAATTGTTGGCTCACTGTTTGTAATTTATGCCATATACAGTATTTTCTATAATGAACAATAAACACAAGAACACTTTGTTGACTGGAATAATTGCAAATAATACACTTCTTCCCTCCACAGGACACAACTGTTCGATTATATACAACGGCATCTAAAACGATTATGAAATCGAGCAGAATTCCAATACATTTTTTCCATGATATGCAAGAATGGTTTTAAGGTTCTCTGTAAAAAGGATCGATCTAAAGCCAGGGAAGAGATTGCAGATGAACAAATGGATATGTGTTCTCAGTATTGACGTCCTTCTCCTCGGTCTGTGTGACGCGTCTCTTTGTAATTATAAAGAGCCTCGCATTTGAAAGAAGTTAAAGGCTGAAAACTGAGGCTCTCCTTTAAAGTCTTAAGTTCACATGACTCATCAATGACATTTACAGGCTAGAATGCCATTGCTTTTCCCATTCTTTGAGCAAAGGATCTTGAGTCTATCAGTCGACAATTTATTACATTTCCTTTCTACATGTAGACCTTCAGAAAGAGGTCAAAATTTCCATGCCGTGAAAAGATCTTCAATATGGCTAAATCATGCATGCATGCTCAGAAATTGATTTCGTTTTATTTACAACAGAAGTCTAATTTAATATCTACAGCTTTTAAAGACCCTATTATTGCCTAGAGTTTCAGAAGACATTTGAACAATTATATATGCTTAAATGCACCCATATAATGCGATTAAAGCAGCAGTGTTGCGATCAGAGCTCATGTACACCGAATGCTGTGATTATGTTAATGTGATTATGCTCATAATTAGAGTAATCATAATTGCAGTAAAATATCTGGAGTATTGCAGTTTACAGTCACCCTGAAATCACATTTTTCCTGTGCTGTTGCTGTAGATGATGTTTTGCCCTCATGAAAAGGTTTGCATATTGACATGCATTTATTGATGTTTGCAAGGCCAGGACATCGGGAACTGTGAGGGTTTGCATTTGACACAGGCAAATAAAAACAAGCAACTGTTGCATTTGCATTGAACATTTTGTGTTGTAAGTCAAAAGGCACAAAATGACACTAAAACAGCTACGTTTCCTTGCAAATAATTAGCACGTTTACTCACACTTATAAGCATCAGTCACTTTATTAAACAATAAGCAATACACCAAAACACACTCAGGAGAATAGGGGATTACTGCGTGATCTACTGATGATGATTTGACATGATCCAGGATTGTTATGTCATTTGAAGCTCATCCTGGAGTTTTGCATGTCTTTCAATCCAACAGATAATGCCTGACTCACACTTTTAATGAACACAAAGATATCAGAAGCCGCACATATACAACACTACATAAACAAGCCAATGAATTGAGCTCTTAAATAAAGGCTAATCTGAAACCATGACAACTAATAAAGAACTGGAACACTGTAAAACATGACAAGACCGCGACAGGAGTCTGTGAGCTCAGGAACAGGCTGATTTTACAGACACAAGACTACTGTCTTTTAAAGGGGAAGGTCTGTCCACTGTCAGCAAGGGGTTGAAGCAGACATGTGGCAAATAGAAGAGCTGGATTTATCTTTAATGAACACAAACTCAGTTAAAGGGCCTTTCACACGGCCTTGAGAAGAGATGTTGAGTGATATTATTAGTATTCTCACACGTTTACGTCATATTCCTTTATACAGATTATCACCTCTATTAATGCTTATGCGATCTGAAGAGCTTGAACAGAGCTTTCTGTTACGAGTCCGAGAACTCATTCGCTCTAGAGCTGTCAATCATATGATCTGGTCATAACTCCTGTGGGAAACTCCTAATGGGATTCAGAATCGTGCAGGAGTGTATTATCTGAAGGCGATCGATCGCTTTTTCAGCTTTATCTCTGCCGGTCTCAAAACTCAACAAGTCTCCGTTATATTGTCATTTTCTGCTCGACCAGGACTTTGCAACAACACAACCTTGTTTCTGCAGCAACTTTCAGCATGTTTCCTCTTACATTGTTTCATACAAGTCACATACGGTCAGACTGAAACGGATTCCCAGAAATGCGATTGAATACGATTTCAAACCACATATAAATGTTGCTAAATACTGCTTTTGTACATATCACAATTCATGTGATTTGTTGCCGTTCACACTGGCTAAATACGATCGGATTCCAATCAGACATGCACAAAAACTGGATTTGGACTGACAGTGTGAACGAGGCTAAAGTGAACCAGTACATATCTGCTTTTCTGAGATCTGTTAGCTATCCCATCCTGAAAAGACCAGGTGTAAATGCCCTCCGAAACGCATTCGAGACGGAGTTGAATCCGATCCTGTAAACCACTTCAGGAGGAGGTCTGAGACGCGTTACAGGCGAAACTGGACCAGTGTAAATGCTTCTGGTTGTTGAAACCACATGTGTAAATTGCACTCCTCCCCAAAATGCTAAAACAATAAAGGTGTTATAGGCTATATAGGCAGATATGAGGCGCTCCTGCAACACCATCAGATGAGCATCTCCTGTTCTCACGGTCTCTATAGCACGCATTGTGTTTATCGTGCAATTTATACGCGGAAATGAGTTTTTACGTGCATATGACATGCAGTTTTACACACGCACCCCACACCAACAATTCTACCCAAACGTATAATACACACGCACCCCACACCACTACTAAACCTACCCTAACCAACCCATGCGTATCCTATGCACGTAAAAACTCATTTTCGCATATAAATTGCACGATAAACACACTGCGTGCTATAGAGACACATTTAGTGTGATCGGGTAGCTTCATCAAGACAACGCGCACTATCGCAAATCAAGTTGCAGACGCTCAACACACAATCATCCTCATTAAAAGTAAAGAAACCAAATGATCTTACCAGGGCTGTTGCCGCTCTCTCTTATTGCGCTCTTTGATTTAGAAATTTTAGCTGACGATCAATAAAACACAGCTCATTGCTTTCGGTGCCGTGTACTCCATTAAATCTGCATATAGCGCAGGAATTAAAGATCGGATTTATTTCCGTTTAGCACAAACACATTTATGTGACCAGGTGCAAATGGAATCGTTTTGATAAATCCGACAGCTATCCGATCTGAGAAAGCAATGAAGAGGCCAGTGTGAACCGCGAGCACACGTGTTGCTCCTCGTCGTTCACACACACTCCTCAGGTCTATCGTTCATTTGCTCAGGCGTGAGGGAAGAGCACGTGTTCTAATGAAAGGTAAACACTGGTGAACATTTTAATTCTGCTGAGAGACGCAGAATAATTTCGTGTGATTTGAGAGGTCATTGCCTGTCCACTCCACTAATCCGTTTAATGAGCTTCAAACATGCAGGAACTGAATCCCAAACGGAGGGTTTCGCGGATGAATCTGCCTCGTGATTCACCGTTTCCTGCGATTATGATAGTTCAGTATTATTTGTATACTATTATACTATGTATTATTATTTTGAATTAGTTTAGATTTTTTTGTGCTATTTATTATTTTTATTTCAGTTTTACTTTTAGTCCTTTTAGTACTACTAATTTATCTAATATAGCACATATATATATATATATATATATATATATATATATATATATATATATATATATATATATGTTTTTTTTTAATATTTCATATTAACTTCAAAAACAATTATTAATAATTTAAATGGTTTTAGCTTCATCAGAAATATGTTCTAAAAACTTTTGGCTTTTGAAACATTCAGTGTCGGAAACATTATTTCGAAATGTTTTCTAAACATATTATACGTTATATAAACGTTAAAGGAATGTTACATTTAAAGTTGCTCGGATCGTTCTGAAACAAGTAACATTTAATAAATGTTAGGATATCCAACTAAAACTTTTCAGAAAACAACTTTCAGTGAACAATGTATAAATAATGTTTTTGTGCTAAATCTTTGAGCATTTTCAGGGCCGGGTTTCCCGATAACGATGTATCTGAGCTCTTAAGAGCGCGCTCTACATGCTACTTAAGCGTCTCTGTGCATTCGCGGAGTGCTGAAATATAACCTTACATGGAATCGTATTCTGAACATTTAACCTAATAATCGTCATTTGTTTTGGATTCGAAATCAAGACAAGTCTATATGGGTATAAAACACCTATACAGGCTGACAAAATGGCTGAACAGAAACAAAAAAACAAGAGAAGAGACCTTTCAAAAAGATCAAATTAATGTCCGTTTAGAGGAGATAGAGGGAAACAAAGATTATATTTTGAACAGATTTAAAGGACACCATACAAACAAGGAAAAACAAAACATCTGGAAGGACATTGTCACATTGCAAACTAACTGCAACTGTTCAGAGATCAGGGAAGGAGGTCCGCAAGAAATGCCCAGTGGCTGGTTTTCCTGCACGTCAGCAAGTCATTGACAGATTTTTTTAAATTCATTTCTATTTTGCCCGGTCTTTAAAGCATACTTCCCACATTACTTCGTTTATGTTTTTTTTTGTTCATTCATTTAATTTAGATGTGTATTTCTATTTTTCTTCCCTTTTTAATTATTTAATTTATAAATTAATTTAAACAAAACACGAGAACAATAAAGTACAATCTAAACCTTATATTGTCCTCCCTGCAGTGTGATCTGTTAATAAGTGTAATGTGTGTGTCCTGCAGGAGTCCTCATGACTCCGTCTTCTTACCATGCTCTGGGGAGTAGCGATTACTCCAGAGCACTCGTAGTGCCACGGACATCTTCAGGTGCTACTTAAGTTACGATGCTTGTGGGAAACAGACCATAATATTAAGATCAGTCGTACGATCGTTTCTACGAACTTCTTCGGCGTGCGACGCTTCTGGGAAACGCAGCCCAGATCAGTTGAACCGTCTATTACTTTTTTTTCTTCTGCTCACACACATTTTCAAAACTTTACACACATTGCACACAAAATGCAAAATGCCTCACATCTCTTGCTAGATGAAGCACTGCATTCAAATATCACAAACATCTCAAAAGCAAACATTTGTCTTACGTTGCAAACACCTTCGCCATAATATTATATTTTTGGATATATCATAAACACACACTCAGTTATTCAAAACCTAAAGCTCTTCTTTCCTGAGCTCCTGTGTTCATTTCTGTACAAGACTGAAAGTAATTGGCAGAGATGTTGAAAAACTCACGGTAAAAACGAAAGCAAACTATTTATGCTTTACTGTACGGATTCGTGTTTGTGAATACAGTATTACAGTCTGAAAAACCCATAACTCGACCTTTGGCCTTTTATAGGCCTATTCTAAAGCCATGATTGGCTGGTGTTCAGTAAAGCCATGAGTGTTTGCACATGAGGAGTGTGTGTGTGTGTGTGTTTGTAAGTGTTTGCACATGAGGAGTGTGTGTGTGTGTGTGTGTGTGTAAGTGTTTGCACATGAGGAGTGTGTGTGTGTGTGTGTGTGTGTAAGTGTTTGTACATGAGGAGTTTGTGTGTGTATGTGTGTGTGTGTGTTCGTGTGTGTGTGTAAGTGTTTGCACATGAGGAGTGTGTGTGTGTGTGTGTGTGTGTGTAAGTGTTTGCACGTGAGGAGTTTGTGTGAGTGTATGTGTGTGTGTGTGTGTGTGTAAGTGTTTGCACATGAGGAGTGTGTGTGTGTGTGTGTGTGTGTGTAAGTGTTTGCACGTGAGGGGTTTGTGTGAGTGTATGTGTGTGTGTGTGTGTGTGTAAGTGTTTGCACGTGAGGAGTTTGTGTGAGTGTATGTGTGTGTATGTGTGTGTGTGTAAGTGTTTGCACATGAGGAGTGTGTGTGTGTGTGTGTAAGTGTTTGCACATGAGGAGTGTGTGTGTGTGTAAGTGTTTGCACATGAGGAGTTTGTGTGAGTGTATGTGTGTGTGTGTTCGTGTGTGTGTGTAAGTGTTTGCACATGAGGAGTGAGTGT
This sequence comes from Meda fulgida, assembly GCA_030578275.1. Taxonomy (NCBI): domain Eukaryota; kingdom Metazoa; phylum Chordata; class Actinopteri; order Cypriniformes; family Leuciscidae; genus Meda; species Meda fulgida. The sequence continues at coordinate 26,142,194 of CM060639.1, forward strand.
ATGTGTGTGTGTGTGTGTAAGTGTTTGCACATGAGGAGTTTGTGTGATTGTATGTGTGTGTGTGTGTGTGTGTGTGTGTGTGTGTGTAAGTGTTTGCATGTGAGGAGTGTGCTCTTGTTTTTGTGATTTTTGAGGACACACATGTGTATAATGACATGCATATTACACTGGTATTACAACTTACACGTGATTTATGAGGACATTGCACGAGTCCTCATATTTCAAATAGCTTAAAAAAACATAAAAAACTATTTTTTATTAAAAATGTAAAAATGCAGAATGTTTCCTGTGATGGGCAGGTTTAGGGATAGGGTTAGTGTAAGGGGATAGAATATACAGTCTGTACAGTATAAAAGTCATTACGCCTATGGAATGTCCCCATTTAGATAGCTAAGTAAACGTGTGTGTGTGTGTGTGTGTGTGTAAGTGTTTGCACATGAGGAGTGTGTGTGAGGACTGTGTGTGTGTGTGAGTGTTTCCACATGTGAGGAGTGTGTGATAGTGTGTGTGAGGACTGTGTGTGTGTGTGTGTGTGTGTGTGTGTGTGTGTGTGTGTGAGGACTGTGTGTGTGTGTGAGGAGTGTGTGTGTGAGGAGTGTGTGTGAAGACTGTGTGTTTGTGTGTGTGTGAGGACTGTGTGTGTGAGGAGTGTGTGTGAAGACTGTGTGTGTGTGTGTGAGGACTGTGTGTGTGAGGAGTGTGTGTGAAGACTGTGTGTGTGTGTGTGTGTGTGAGAGGACTGTGTGTGTGAGGACTGTGTGTGAGTGTTTGTGAGAGAGGACTGAGTGTGTGTGTGAGGACTGTGTGTGTGTGTGTGTGTGTGTGTGTGTGTGTGTGTGAATAGTGTGTGTGTGAGGACTGTGTGTGTGTGTGTGTGTGTGTGTGTGTGTGAATAGTGTGTGTGTGAGGAGTGTGTGTGAGGACTGTGTGTGAGTGTTTGCACGTGTGTTTGTGTGTGTGTGTGTTACATGGAGAATTGTGTGTTGTGGTTTGCAAAAAGTGTTTTATGAAATTGAAAACTGAGTCAAAGGCCGAGAACTAGTGTCTGGTTTTGCAGATTCGGTGTGTGTTTCTGGTGTGTGAGTGTCAGGTTTCAGAAACTGTGCGGAGGATTTTGTGTGTAAGCAGAAGAGAACGGTGATGTTACTGGAAGAATGTTGTGTAAATACAATTGCCTTTTGCAGCGGGAGAAAAAACAAGGTATAAAATCCTCTTGGTTTTATGCTAATTTAGAGATGGTATAATTGTTGCGAGGGCCCTCAGGAGCCCGGCCGAGTTCACTGCGGCTGCACACACACACTTCTATGAGGAAAGAATCTCAAGAAGTCTTTGTTGTTGACTCTTATATCTACTACAAAGGATCTGCGATGAATAAAATCAGAGGTTACATTCTTTATGTTTATCTAGCACTGTGTATGTTTTTCCTGATGCAGTTGTTGAGAAAATAATTGTGCTCATATTTCAAAGGTAGGAGAAGCTCCAGGTGAACAATGCTCCGGTTCTGTCCCGTTATCTGAGAGATTGTACAGACAGAGGAATGGAGGGAAAAACAAAAGAAGAAATGCACCGGTGGCCTAAGCACACACACACACACACACACACACACACACACACACACACACACACACACACACACACACACACACACACACACACACACACACACACACACACACACACACACACACACACACAGCCCTGCAGTCCCTCCCCCTCTCTCTCCCTCAGAGGATTTATATTAGCCAGCAGCCAATAAGCACTGGCCTAAAATCTTCATGGCCACACCATAGCAACCAGTTACAGCACCCTAGCAACCACAGCCGAGTGCCTTACTAAATGCACTCGTTTAATAAAGATTTTTAAAAACTCCATAGTAATTATCAGTTACTATGTTGTAATAAATACATGCCGACATCACAGACCCCTGAGTGAGGCGTCAAATCGACCTATAGAGGAGAGGTGTGCTATGTCTTTTCTAAGAGATCGGGGGTACGGTGTTTGCCCCTGGGGCAAAAAAATTGGGTTAAAAAGCCCCATAGACTTAACATTGTGACAAAATTTGACGACTCGTAGCACTGAGCGAGGATTTCGCAGAAATGTGTGATTTGCCACATTTGAAGAGGCTGACAGGCTCTGTAAGAGCATACCTCAAAATGGGGTAAAAGTTGCACCTCTGGGGGGCAGGAGCTGCCCAAAGTTGCCCCATTGACCTACTATGGTGAAGGACGGCCCATGAAACGCATGTGTTTTTACTACTATGGTAAATTGCATAGGGATTTTGTATTGAACATAGCTCTGGATCACAGTGTCATAGAGACAAGGGGGCGGGCTCATTTTACTCGGACGACCAATCAGTCTCTCAGGATCATTGTGAATCTATCAAGCCACGCCCTAGCAACCATTTAGAGCACCTTAGCAACAAGTCCCATAGACTTCCATTGAAAGATATTAAAGGGATATCTCCGGATAGAAGTGTCATAGAAACACGAAGGTGGTCTCGTTTGACTCGAGGCAGCAAACAGCCAATCATGAATCACCTCAACACTTCCTGGTCCCTCCCTAGCAACCAATGTCGAGCACCTTAGCAACCAAAATCCATAGAGGGATATATTCCATTCTGAATGTCACAGAGGCATGGGAGTTGTATTATATCGTTCATACTGACAAGCAGCCTTTGGAGTTTCATGATTGGCAGCTGCCAACCCACTCCCTAGCAACCAAACAGAGTAGCCTAGCAACCATTTTGCAAGAGCTATATCTCTGCATCAGAACATTGTATCACAATGGGGGTTGGGTCTTTTGACTCATGCTTGCACACAGGACTTCCAAAATGCTAAACATGCTTTCTGTGAATAGCTACATGCTAATAGCGATTAGTTAAGTGCTAAATCATGCCAAGAACATATTAAGAATTCTATAAAAACTATAGTAACCATCTGGGACAACTACGAACCACCTAGCAACACCATAGCAACCACCCAGAACACCTTAGCAACCACATAGTAACACCATAGCAACCACCCAGAAAACCCTAGCAACCCCTTTGCAAGACCCTAGCAACCACCCAGAATACCCTAGCAACCGCCTAGCAACACCATAGCAACTACCCAGAACACCCTAGCAACCGCCTAGAAACTCCATAGCAACCACTCAGAAAACCTTAGCATCTGCCTAGCAACCACACAGAACACCCTAGCAATCACCTGAACAACATGAATAAGCCATATCTCAGCATCAGAACATCATACAGATATGGTTGTTGGCTCGTATGCAATCATGCACAACACCCTAGCAACCGAGTGGTGAATTTTGCCACTGCAAGCACCACTTCACATTTTCTTCGGGAAATGTACATTCTAGTTTATAATATTATTATACATGACGTCTCTTCTGCTCATCAAGGCTGCCGTTATTTGATCCAAAATACAGTAAAAATAGTGAAATATTATTAGAATGTAAATCAGCTGTTTTCTATGTGAATATACTGTATAGTAAAGTGTAATCAGTGGCGACCTTAAGCATCTGGGGGCCCGTTTCATTAACTAATATGGGGCCCTACCCACATAAAACATAAACTAAAAATATAGCAGATATGTAATCACGACACGGAACTGTAGCTTGTCTCATAAATTACCAAAACTCAACATATAAGGTATAGCCTACTTGCCTCACAGACCTGAGAAATATATCTAAAATGTCTGCTTCTAAAAAGAAATTTCAAAACGAAAGAAAACAGACTGCTCTCTGTTTCTGTATGAAATGTACATTTCTCTCTGGCGCATTCACTACTGAAGATCACGTCAACTTCACCTTTGCAGCCGACACTGACACAGAAAACACTTGTTTATAAACAATTAAAATGTCTCCTTGCTATATTCGACATATTCATAATCATTACTTTTGCCGGTTCTTTGTGACAACTTTTAGGTGCTTTATTTGCAGCGCCACCCTTACATGTTACATGAACATGTAAGTCACCACCGCATCAGCACCGAAAACATGGGGATTTTTTACAATAAATGACAAGCTGCTAGTGACGTAATTTTGTTAATCACCTGTCGCGAGTGCAAACAGAAAAGTTGCAAAGCTGATTTAATCATGGTAAAACTATATTCATTTACAAAATAGTTATATATATATATGTAGTTAATTATAATTTGTCAGGAATAAGAGGGCACATTGAGCATGCCTGTTGCTGAGTCTCATCGCTTCGGAGGCAGGGTGGTGTGCTGACCAGAGGTGAGGGTCACAGTGACCTATGTGGCCGGGCCCCCTGGAGACCCCTCGTGGCGCCGACCCTGCAACTTGTCTTGATTGCTAATCCACTACAAATGACAATTATTAGGTTAAATGTTCAGAATACGATTCCATATAAGGTTATATTTCAGCATTCCGCGAATGGACAGCGACTCTTAAGTAGCACGTAGAGCGCGTTCATGTTAAGTGCATTTTTGGAAAACGCTCGTGGAATTGCGGCGAGCGTTCGTAACCTTGCACGTAGAGGGCGCTCTTAAGAGCTAAGATACATCGTTATCGGGAAACCCGGCCCAGAAACTTTCGTTTCACAACTTCGTAGCTCGTGGTCAATCTACCTTGGATGGTTTAGACATTATGCCTGAAAATCATAAAAAAGTAGAAAATCCTACGGAGAAAATGAATGGGATTTTTCTGGTCTATTGGGGCCCCCTTGAAGGGCGGGGCCCGTTTCAATTGAAACGGGTGAAACATAAGTAAGGCCGCCAGTGAGTGTAATTTATTCCTGTAATCAAGGCTGTATTTTCAGCATCATTACTCCAGTCTTCAGTGTCACATGATCCTTCAGAAATCACTCTAATATGATGATCTGATGCTCAAGAAACATTTATGATTATTATCAGTGTTGAAAAACAGCATTTATTTAAAATATAATATTTTGTAACATTATAAATGCTTTACTGTCACCTTTGATCATCCTTGCTGATTACACATTTCAAGAGTTCACACTTACATACAATGAAAGGGAATGAAGTAAAATGCGTATTTGCGTAACTCGGCCCGAACCCAGAGTACCCCCCCTGTATGTAAGGTGGTCTAGGACTAGAAGAGTGGAGAAGGGGTGGTGGAGGGACGCTGCTAAACTGTCGGAGAAATGAGGTGAGACTGCTATATATACGTGTTTTAACCAGTGGTGGACAGTAACGAAGTAAATGTAATTCATTACTGTACTTAAGTAGCTTTCAAGTATTTCAATTTTGGGAGACTTTTACTTTAACTCCACTACATTTCAAAGTCAAATATCTTACTTTTTACTCTACTACATTTTCAAAATCAGTCCTTCCTTTTTATTTATGAGTGGATAAAAACGGAACTGGTCAAACGAGCCACCAATCACAGTACAGCGCTCGTTTTGTTTTGAACTTGCCTTGGCGGTATCTAAGCGCGAATCAGGGGTGTGTTTCCCGTACAACGATGTAACTCGCTGTTTCACTACCATAGAAAGATGCATCATTAGAGAAATCAACTAGCTAGTCAGGACTGTTTCCCGAAACCCACTGTCGCAAAGTATCGTTCAACCACCACGGTTTCGCACGTGGTGGAATAATAACTACTTTTAATGAAACTGTTTGAGATCCAGTTAACGCTAGATTTGTTAATATAAATTACAGACATGTCATCTGAGGACTATTTCTAATTGTTCTCAGTTGTTTTGCTTTATTACCAGACTCAATATTTGGCTCGTTCTTACATAGAGCGCGTTCGCACATGCGCACTCTTCAAACACGTTACTTTAAATCTTTTGACAAACTAAAAGACGTAAATTACATTTGTATGTATTCTAAATAAAAGGCACCGGTTGTACTGAATGTCAGCTTGCTTATTTTGCTCAAGATAAGGATTTATTACCTCCAAATGTGCTGCAATATAGAAACTATGCTTCTAACCACAGGTCGAGAGCTGTCGTTCAAACCACACAACTTTGCGATGCTGTTTGCGAATGTTCACTGGAACGATGGTTTCGGGAAACACAGACTCGTTAAACTATGCTGATAACGACGGAACTTGCGACCATAGTTGGCTAACGATGCTTTCGGGAAACGCACCCCAGAGCCGTTAAACATGAGAGTTGCGAAAATAGATGGTTGCGACAGCGATGTCGCCGCCGCGCGGTCACGTGATTCGTGTAGCTCTCAATAGTTCCGGTCAATCGTGTTGCCAATGATTTTAAGCGGGACAGAGAGCAGCAGCTATTATTGCAGCAATTATCGTAAGTATTGACGCATAATGTACATTGCTTACATTGCCACTAAAATGACTTGTATATAATATCTTTTTTTTCTGGGGAGTAGCCTTGCAGAAACACTGCATTAATACGTTTTTGTGTTTAATTTTGGAGGGAAATTGGCTCCTCCCATAACATAGAATATATATATTTATATATATATATATGTGTGTGTGTGTATGTGTGTGTGTGTGTGTGTGTGTGTATGTGTGTGTATATGTAACCGACATAGTAACGGGTGTAGCAAGGTAGTCCTTCTGTGCTCGCCATATCCCTCTTCCCCTCAGCCACGAACGCTGGCTAGCTTGTAAGCGGCTGTTTATTCATTAGTGTTAATAGCACTCTGTATACAACGGCACATCAGGAGGAAAACAAACGAAGTAATCTCTCGGCTTGTACGTCCTCTTTACACTGCCCGCTGTGCTGTTGCCTATGAAGAGTATGTTAACACTCCATTTCTATTTGCAAACAGGTTATTTAAGCTAATGGTGTGTAAAGTGTAACTGTTTGACAACAGATGTGTGACGGTGTACCAGACACTTCCGGGTAGTATATTGACTGATCTACCGAAGGTCTTGGCTGTAAGACACGCGCGCTCTGTCATTGCCTATTGGAACGCGAGTTGAGGTAACATTGGCTGTATGTCTCCCAGTAATGTTTTCTAGGTATCGTGTTTGTATATGTATGTTTGTTGTAAATTGATCCATTATAATATGACCATGCTTTGCTGTAAACCCTTGGGATGTGACTAACCAATAACTTTAATGCATGATGGACTATTTTGTATGTGAACTGTTTGTGTGATTTTCATGTAGGTCTACATGCGGGGAGGTAACCGGGGAGCCCCATTTCCATTTATGTTGAGTGTTGCATCCCTAGAGGTAAAAGGAAATGTTTATTGTACCACCTACAATGTAGGAAATGTATCACCTATCATTGATTTGATACTGGTTTAAGTCATATTTATTGTACATAATGGATCTTAATTGTGGTTGTTTCTCCCTTCAGAAAGATTGTCACTGCTGCTTTGCCTTCCGTGAATTTAATCTCATTGTAGCTTTTGCCTCTTTTTTGTTGTTGTTTTTTTATTTGTTTTGTTGTTGGTCTGACCTGGCCTAAACATAGGCTGGTTGGTTTTGTTATTTTATGTTCTCTTTTTAATTTTGTTGTATGTCAGCAATAGGTGCGGTATTGGCTGCCCCATCAGTTCGTTATGATAATGCTAACATCTAGCTTTGCTTATTTCTGATCCAACCAGAGTGTTGAAGCTGTTTCGTGGAGTAGGTTGCCGGATTTGAGGCCTCCTCTTCACGCATCGCACACAGTATTTGTTGTGTGTGTGTGTGACAGACAAAATCAGCAGCACGGGTGGTGTCGGCCTCACTCCTCTTCTAGGTCAGGTAACCCCCCCCCCCCCCCCAAACAGCTGATCCATTGAAGCCATTATTGCTTGTTGTGATATTCCTGGTGGCAGCCACTACCCCCTTTGGGCTGACCTATGGGGCCTAATCTGTATCGCCTCACGCTTGGCTGAGAAAACAAACTTCAGATTGTTTTTATTTGAATTACTTGTTAATAAATATTGGTGTATTTTTATATTGAAATATCACGTCTCTGTTATTACTTCATTAGCTGTGTGGGGGAACCCTCTTGTTTAAATCTTAGTGTGAAAGGCACCAGGGGGCGTAGTCGAGCACCTTAGAGTCAATACATGGACAATGTTCCATGACTCCTGTGTTGGGTTACAATTTTATAGATATGTATTTGTGTGTGAATATGTGTGTGTGTGTGTGTATATGTGAATGTATCATAACATTAATATGTTAATATATATATATATATCAGACTAATTAATGTCATTTCATGAATAGATTGGTGTGTCAAGAGTGACATTAGTCTTCACTTAGACTGAGTTTTGCAAGAGTCTTGTGACAAATTATAATAGGACATTATAGCCATATAAAAATCAAAGTACTTGGATACTTAAGTACATTTGAAGGCAAATACTTTTGTACTTTTACTCAAGTGAATGTTTAAAGGCAGCACTTCTACTTTTACTTGAGTAATATTTTACCTTGAGTATCTTTCCTTTTACTCCAGTACATGGTCTGTGTACTTCGTCCACCACTGGTTTTAATCATGATTGCTGAGTGCTCTCCACCCTGTTAATTATCTGAACATGCTTCTCCTGAACTTTGTTAATAATAATTTAAATTTCTTTCTTTCAAAAAATAAATAAAACATATTAAAGACCTGAACTTTTGAGCAGTCGTGTGTTGTGATGAAGAAGTGAGTGTAAACCACACTGAAATAAATGTCTTCTTTAAAGTTATGTGTATGGAATTATTAGCTATTACACTGATTAATCAGCGTGTGTAATAACCTGAAGTGACACACACACCGAGTCTCCACTCATGCTTTCATCCACTGACACCTGTGTTTAGCTTCTGTGTAAGTGTTCTATCAAACATGACACAATAAACACAAGACATGCCGACTCATTCCCCGCGCCGATCGCGTCTGCTGACGTGTGTTTGGCAGAAGATCTCTGAGTCTTCCTCTCCTCAGCGCAGAAACTGTGTGTGTGTGTCTGTCACAACAAACTGGAGAACACAGTCAACTCAGCTCAGATGAAGCAGACAGACTCTTATCACACCTGGCACGCACACACACACCACACTACACCACACGCACACACACCACACACACCACAGCACACGCATGCACGCACACACACACACCACACGCACACACCATACCACAGCACACGCATGCACGCACACACACCACACACACACGCACACACCACAGCACACACACACACACATGTTACTGTCAACAAAAACCCACAACTCACAAACACACACACACCTGACAAACACACACACCTGACTGCTTACATTCACAGTTACACACAGCACCAGTCTGATCTTATGGTAAGCAAATTTTACTGGAATAGAACAGGGTTTCATAATGCTAATGTTGACGATGATTATGATGATCATATATCAACAATGCTTAAAATCTCTTGTGTAATTTTGGATAAAGAGTTAATCTGGTTATATGGTCTCTCTAGCAGTGGTTCTCAAGCCTTTAAGGACTTATTTAAATATATTATTATTAATGTAACTAATATAAATTATGATTTTGAATATATTTAAATAATGAGTGTTAGGGATAGATAGGATGATATTTGAATTGTGCTTTTGATACTCAGTTCAGTGGGCAGCAGTTACCAAATGCATAAATGTGACACACACGCGCACACACACACACACACACACACACACACACACACACACACACGCACACACACACAAACAAACCCAACCCATAAACCTTCCCATCACAGAAAACATTCTGCATTTTACAATTATTTTTACAAATCTTTAATTACTTTATTTTTATACCATATTTACAAATGAGGACGTCATTAAAAGGAGTTTTTTGGGAGATTTTGGTCACTTCTGGGTACAAATTTATCCCCAAAATATACATAAGTAGGTACACACACTCGCGAGTTCACACACACACACACACTAAAAAAAAACAAGAGGGAAGGATTATACTAAATCCAAAACTGAATGCTTTGAAAATCTATTATTTTAACACAGTATATCAGTAAATCTGAATCCCTCATTTACAGGAAGAAACTCCAGGTTTATTTACATGCATAGAGGCCATCACAGGATGTGATGCACACAAGATAAAGTTGGGATAATCTGGCTATGTGTCACGTTTCAATATGTTGAGTTCAGTTTTGAGATCTTGTTTCCCCCCGTCTTTTGTGATTTTGGTTCAGTCCTGTTAGTTTTTCCCGCTCCTCGTTTGTGTTCAGTTTCTTCACCTGTGTTCAGTTAATTATCCTATTAGTCCCTGTTCATTTAAGCCTTGTGTTTTCCCTCAGTGTTTGTTGGTTGTCGTCCTTTTATGGTTGTGTTTTCCCTGAAGATCCTGGAGGTTGTTATTTCGTTCCTGTATGTTAATAGAAGTTTATTTTGTAAATAAATCAGCTATTTTTGGAAGTCCTCGTCTTCAGCCACCTGCACACACCCTGACACTGATACTTTATTGTTCTGGGATGCTGCTACTGTAAATGAGTTCACGTCAGTCGTTCTCAGGCCTAGAATTACTTTTTTTAAAAAGGAAATTATTTAAATGAATATATTTTTTTATCAAATAATAATATTAATAATACTAATATATTCATAACATTTTATTTATTCATGTTTATTTGTTAATCGTTGTCACAGGGATGAAGATGATAGATGACAGGATCATAAAACATAAACAAGGTTTTATTAAACTTGAAGGAACAGCGTGTGTAATGCGCACACAGTGAAGGAGAGCATATTAAATACACAGTGATAATGAGATGAGGAACAGGTGTGGTGATCGATGAGTGTCCATGGCAACCGATGAGTGGCGGGAAAATCAAACGAGAGCACGTGATGAAAGAACACAGACATGAAAGTGAAACTAAAGACTAGTGAGTCCAGAAAACCGTGACAATAGTAATAATTTATTTATTATAATAATAAATATCAATATATTATTAATGCAATTGATATAAATATATTTTAAATATATTTGAATGAAATCTAACATACATATAATAAAACATACATTTAAATAGGTTACTATATAACACATATTTCTAGGGCCTTATAGTTGTTATATTAATGTTTTTAAAGCGAGTGTAAAATGGCAACTCTTGCCTGAGGGATTTTCCTCAAATCTTCCGGTCTGACAATGCCTTGGAGCTCAACTGCTCATCAATATATGAACATCATAAAAGCAGGGAGGATTTTACAGTAATGGCACGTCCTTGAGTGCACTTTTCAATATGTAAACTTGTTCCTCTTCAGTTCAATGACAGACGAACTAAATGAGTGATTCGCTTTAGCAAATTTCAGGATAAAAGATTTTGCTTAAAATGAAATATAAATGAGAAATTGTTCGGTCATGAAACTCCAGATGGCGCACACTTTACCTTCATCCTTCCTGCACACTTTGTAACAAATCCTTCCTTCAAAATGACCCAAAGCCCGTAAATTATACTTTTTTTTTTGGTCCAGAAAGCTTATTTTATTTAATTTTGATAATATTTGTTCTCTAACTTAATGTGAGCGCTGGGATGACGAGGCACTCGCCGATAGGGCTATAAGCGTACATACAAACACTGGGTTATAAACAACATCATTTGGGCTAATTTTTAATTCTCCCAGCAAATTGGGTTGTTTATTTAACCCAGCATAGTTGATTAATTTTTATTATAATACTGTCCTTTTTTTTCTCCACACATTAATTAATTGATTACAGATTAACTTAAATCCTCTGAACATTTTTTAAATAATTGATACAACCACTGATGATAATTCCTTTATTTTAAATAATATTTTACAGTATTGCATATTTTATATAATTTTTAATATATATTGCCAACATTTAAGCTTGTTTAATAAATATTAGAAGTAAGCATTTATCTCTGTCAACGTGGATCTCGTGTCGTGTTCAGCGGAGGAACTTCTCACTTCAGACGCCCTGCGTTTCAGAATCTATAACCTGTCCAAAAAGCCTGTGATAAATAACTCAATCCCTGGGTTGTTATGTCTGACAAGACCTGCGTAACACAAGAACAAGACCTGGGTAACACAAGAACAAGACCTGGGTAACACAAGAACAAAACCTGGGTAACACAAGATCTGGGTAACACAAGAACAAGATCTGGGTAACACAAGAACAAGATCTGGGTAACACAAGAACAAAACCTGGGTAACACAAGAACAAAACCTGGGTAACACAAGATCTGGGTAACACAAGAAAAAAACCTGGGTAACACAAGATCTGGGTAACACAAGAACAAGACCTGGGTAACACAAGAACAAGACCTGGGTAACACAAGTTCTGGGTAACACAAGAACAAGACCTGGGTAACACAAGAACAAGACCTAGATAACACAAGTTCAAGACCTGGGTAACACAAGAACAAGACCTGGGTAACACAAGAACAAGACCTGGGTAACACAAGATCTGGGTAACACAAGAACAAGATCTGGGTAACACAAGAACAAGACCTGGGTAACACATGTTCTGGGTAACACAAGAACAAGACCTGGGTAACACAAGAACAAGACCTAGATAACACAAGTTCAAGACCTGGGTAACACAAGAACAAGACCTGGGTAACACAAGAACAAGACCTGGGTAACACAAGATCTGGGTAACACAAGAACAAGATCTGGGTAACACAAGAACAAGATCTGGGTAACACAAGAACAAAACCTGGGTAACACAAGAACAAAACCTGGGTAACACAAGATCTGGGTAACACAAGAACAAAACCTGGGTAACACAAGATCTGGGTAACACAAGAACAAAACCTGGGTAACACAAGATCTGGGTAACACAAGAACAAAACCTGGGTAACAAGATCTGGGTAACACAAGAACAAGATCTGGGTAACACAAGATCTGGGTAACACAAGAACAAGATCTGGGTAACACAAGATCTGGGTAACACAAGAACAAGATTTGGGTAACACAAGATCTGGGTAACACAAGAACAAGACCTGGGTAACACAAGTTCTGGGTAACACAAGAACAAGATCTGGGTAACACAAGATCTGGGTAACACAAGAACAAAACCTGGGTAACACAAGATCTGGGTAACACAAGAACAAGATCTGGGTAACACAAGATCTGGGTAACACAAGAACAAGACCTGGGTAACACAAGTTCTGGGTAACACAAGAACAAGACCTGGGTAACACAAGTTCTGGGTAACACAAGAACAAGACCTAGATAACACAAGTTCAAGACCTGGGTAACACAAGAACAAGACCTGGGTAACACAAGAACAAGACCTGGGTAACACAAGATCTGGGTAACACAAGAACAAGATCTGGGTAACACAAGAACAAGATCTGGGTAACACAACAACAAGATCTGGGTAACACAAGAACAAAACCTGGGTAACACAAGAACAAAACCTGGGTAACACAATATCTGGGTAGCACAAGAACAAAACCTGGGTAACACAAGATCTGGGTAACACAAGAACAAAACCTGGGTAACACAAGATCTGGGTAACACAAGAACAAAACCTGGGTAACACAAGATCTGGGTAACACAAGAACAAGATCTGGGTAACACAAGATCTGGGTAACACAAGAACAAGACCTGGGTAACACAAGATCTGGGTAACACAAGAACAAGATCTGGGTAACACAAGATCTGGGTAACACAAGAACAAGACCTGGGTAACACAAGTTCTGGGTAACACAAGAACAAGATCTGGGTAACACAAGATCTGGGTAACACAAGATCTGGGTAACACAAGAACAAAACCTTGGTAACACAAGATCTGGGTAACACAAGAACAAGATCTGGGTAACACAAGATCTGGGTAACACAAGAACAAGACCTGGGTAACACAAGTTCTGGGTAACACAAGAACAAGACCTGGGTAACACAAGTTCTGGGTAACACAAGAACAAGACCTGGGTAACACAAGTTCTGGGTAACACAAGAACAAGACCTGGGTAACACAAGAACAAGACCTAGGTAACACAATTTCAAGACCTGGGTAACACAAGAACAAGACCTGGGTAACACAAGAACAAGACCTAGGTAACACAAGTTCAAGACCTGGGTAACACAAGAACAAGACCTGGGTAACAAAAGATCTGGGTAACACAAGAACAAGACCTGGGTAACACAAGAACAAGACTTGGGTAACACAAGAACAAGACCTGGGGATCTGGGTAACACAAGAACAAGATCTGGGTAACACAAGAACAAGACCTGGGTAACACAAGAACAAGACCTGGGTAACACAAGAAAAGTACCCAGACACTGGGTTGTCACTTCTGACCAGGGCTGGACTGGGATAAAAAATCAGCCCTGGCATTTCTGGCCCAGACTGGCCCACTACATATGATCATAAACACAACCGAACTTTGCACTGCCTTGAATATGTATACCAACTCCTATTAATCCCACTAATGCCATGTAATGAGTGAGTCGGAATGAGTAAGAGTTAACATGAAATAACTACTTAGTGTAAAATACTTCTTCAGTGATGAATCCTAAAACAAGCGTTTCTCACAGGATCGTTGGTCATTTCTGTTGAGTGGACCTCTGTCCCTCTAGGAGGGTTCGGGGGCATGCTCCCCCGCAAGCAAATGTTGTGCTTTTTAATGTTAAATTCATCAATCTGGTGATATAGTGTAGTCTACATTAAAGTGATATAGTGATATAGTGTCTGTCTACATTACACTACTACATAGTCATAGTTATAATATTAATCCCATGACAGTAATAGCCATATATTGTAAAACACATGCACTGAAAAATAAAAGCAACTTTCATAATTAGTTTTGAACTAATTTCTATACTTGAACGAGATAAGCACATGATCTTTTATTTTGACAGAAACTCCATCGAGCTTTTATTTAGGCGCAAAACATGGTTTACAAACGTGTCTCATTACAATTCTAGTAAAATGCGTAATCGTTAAATATGCAGATGTGGAAATAATGCGTAACTGGGTAATGGGTTCCTACACTCACAGCCTAAGTGTTCTATAGCCTAGTTCTGTTTACCACAGTTCTCTACACTCACTCATCTCTCTCCTGATCCTCCTCACTACTCATCGCCACTTGAAGGGCCTGTTTCTTTTTTTCACGCCATATCTCTGCACAAACCTTGTTTCTTCTCCATCTCTCATACTATTTTGACAGATACACACTGACACTGCTGGCTCACTCAGTGCCCAGAGGGGGAGGTGATTAAAGATGTGATTGGACCAGCCCAGTGTCAATCTATGTGTCTGATCTACATGTTTCATGGGCCGGTCTGTGAGGAAAAAAAAACCTTTGCTTACTTTTTTGTCCAATGCGTTACACCGGCACAAAGATCCCAGCACCGCCAATTAAGCAAAACTAAACGAATGGGCCGCCAATGTACGAGTTGTATGGGCCGTTCAGACAATATTTTTTTATTTTTTTTAAAGTATGAGATGTATTGGCCCAAAAAGCACGTCGGCCCACCGGGAAAATGCCCGGTATGCCCGATGGCCAGTTCGCCCCAGTTCGTAACACAAAAACTACCCAAACACTGGGTTGTTACGTCTGACTCAGGATCTGGGTAACACAAACACAACCCAAACACTGGGTTGTTACGTCTGACACAGGATCTGGGTAACACAAACACAACCCAAACACTGGGTTGTTACGTCTGACAAAGGATCTGGGTAACACAAACACAACCCAAACACTGGGTTGTTATGTCTGACACAGGATCTGGGTAACACAAACACAACCCAAACACTGGGTTGTTACGTCTGACCCAGGAGCTGGGTAACACAAAAATTACCCAAACACTGGGTTGTTACGTCTGACCCAGGATCTGTGTAACACAAAAAGTACCCAAACCCTGGGTTGTTCGCCTGACCCAAGAGCCTTGGTAACACAAAAACTACCCAAACACTGGGTTGTTACGCCTGACCCAGGATCTGGGTAACACAAAAACTACCCAAACACTGGGTTGTTACGTCTGACACAGGATCTGGGTAACACAAACACAACCCAAACACTGGGTTGTTACGTCTGACACAGGATCTGGGTAACACAAACACTGCCCAAACACTGGGTTGTTACGTCTGACCCAGGAGCTGGGTAACCAAAAATTACCCAAACACTGGGTTGTTACGTCCGACCCAGGATCTGTGTAACACAAAAAGTACCCAAACATTGGGTTGTTACGTCTGCCCCAGGATCTGGGTTACACAAAAACTACCCAAACACTGGGTTGTTACGCCTGACCCAGGAGCCTGGGTAGCACAAAAACTACCCAAGCACTGAGTTGTTACGCCTGACCCAGGATCAGGGTAACACAAAAACTACCCAAACACTGGGTTGTTACGCCTAACCCAGGATCTGGGCAACACAAACACTACCCAAAAACTGAGTTGTTAAGTCTGACACAGGAGCTGGGTAACACAAAAACTACCTAAACACTGAGTTGTTACGTCTGACTCAGGATCTGGGTAACACAAACACTACCCAAACACTGGGTTGTTACGCCTGACCCAGGATCTGGGTAACACAAAACTACCCAAATACTGGGTTGTTACACCTGACTCAGGATCTGGGTAACACAAACACTACCCAAAAACTGAGTTGTTACGTCTGACACAGGAGCTGGGTAACACAAAAACTACCTAAACACTGAGTTGTTACGTCTGACTCAGGATCTGGGTAACACAAACACTACCCAAACACTGGGTTGTTACGCCTGACCCAGGATCTGGGTAACATAAAACTACCCAAACACTGGGTTGTTACGTCTGACTCAGGATCTTGGTAACACAAACACTACCCAAAAACTGAGTTGTTACGTCTGACACAGGATCTGGGTAACACAAAAACTACCTAAACACTGAGTTGTTACGTCTGACTCAGGATCTTGGTAACACAAACACTACCCAATCACTGGGTTGTTATGTCTGACCCAGGAGCTGGGTAACACAAACACTACCCAAACACTGGGTTGTTATGCCTGACACAGGATCTGGGTAACACAAAAACTACCCAAACACTGGGTTGTTACGCCTGACCCAGGAGCTGGGTAACACAAACACTACCCAAACACTGGATACACAAGGAAACTATTAATGAAAAAGACCAGAATTTAGGTAAAAAAAAATGACCCAAGATTTTTTTAGAGAGTGTAAGTCAAAAAAGGTTGAAGTGAAGGTCCATGTCTGTATTCTAGGCACCTGCCACATGAACGCATGGCCAATCAGTGTGAGTGTATCAGCGGCTGGCGTTCACTCTCAGCTGACAGCACTGACCTTAATCACAGGCACAATGAATGAGCCAACATTTCCACCGAACCCTGCCAAGCATCTGTGGCTAGACGCGTAACGCTCTCTGACAGGCTGTGTGTGTGTGTGTGAGTGTGTCAGCGCTGAAACTCTCCTCAGATAGCAGGTTTGAGCTCGACCTGCTTTACAGGAGAAGGGTGAAAGTGAGGGGAAAACGTGGACATAAAAGAGGAGACAGGTTTAAGTGGGTCGCCGTGTGACATTTGAGTTGCGTGTAAAAGCATCATGACTGACTGAACCCAAGTTCACATTTTACACTTCACACGCAATTCAATTCACATGGGTGATTGGGTTTTTATTATGGGGATTGTTTTTTTTTTCTCCTGTCAATTTTACATTCAATTAGTTTTTCAATTTATTCTCATTCTATATTTTTTTAAACGTGCTTATGTCATGCTATTTGATTTTCTGTTTCAGGATAGCTCTGAGATAACTCACTGAGAGAGAAAATGTCACACCTTCTTAAAATGTTATTTATTTGCATGCGGTCCACAAAAATAATTATGCAAATGAAGTAACATTGAATTTGTGATGAATTAAACAATTTGTGCTTCTCTGCTTTTTAGTTGTATAACATTCTACTATTATTACCTGTTTTTCCAGAATTAAAATATTTTAATTAAAATTATTTTTTAAATTATTTTAAACTTCTTTTTCCAACAATAATTTAAACTAAAACCTTAGACTAATTTTTTATAATTTTAACAATGTATAGCATGTACCAGTCCAATCTTAATTTTAGTTAAATTTGTAAATTAATTCATTTAAATTCAAAATTAATGTTATTACATATTTTTGTACGGTGAAATCATTTATATATAATGCACATATATATATATAGAACATTAATTTATCATAATTCCATAATGCAAGCTGTAGTAGCCACTGGGAAATAGAGTTTTGTGAATAAGGTACAATGAGAAATTATTTAATTTAAGCCCCATACAGCATTATTTTAACACATTTTGCAGCTGTTTTAACTGGATTGCAGGTGGTTAGTGATTATGTAAAAGTGTCACTGCTGTTCAGTGAATTCACCCTTCACTCCTCTAAACGTCACAACAAACATCACCTGCAAACACGAGAAGACATCAGTTCTTTTTCTATTTAGCATGACAGATTCAAAACAGATTTATGAAGAACTGCAGCTGAACAGTAAAAGTCACCCACGCTTTTATCATAAGTTTAGCTCAGCGCTGAAGCCATGGGTGACTGAACTCCTCTGAGTAAACAGCTGAAGGGGACTTTCAGTGCCGTCAGAAGGATTACTGAAGGTAACCTGAATAAATCAAATCGTAAGAGAAAATGGCAGGAACAAACTTGCGCTATTGTCAATCTTTCAAGCACACACACACACACACACACACACACACACACACACACACACACACACACACACACACACACACACACACACACACACACACACACACACACACACACACACACACACACACACACTCTCTCTCTTCATCTTCATGTAGGTCCTTCCCTCCCTTGTGTAGTTAAATGACCTGTTTCACTGTGTATTGTAAGGTATGAGAGTACGGAAATGCCAGAGGACTCCCTCAAATAAAAGGTCTTCTGCGATCCATCATCCTGTCCCGGATTCTAATGCTTCACGTATCTGGAGGAGGCTTTGTTTAAAAAGAGTAATAAGGTATCCAGGGATCTCATGCCAAACTTTATTATAGTGAGGACTGGGATCTATTATGTGTATTAGAGGAGAATATGAACAAGAGTGCATTTGACAGAGTTTCTGAGGTCAAATTCAACATTTTCCAAGAGGATTTATCTTGGTTTGTTTGTAATTCTCATTAGATCTTCACCTGCACTTCAGACTCATGTTTCGGTGTCCTAACCAGGTGCAATGTGACTATTTGCAATTTTTGTGTGACACAATTTGTGTGGCTTTTCCAGACGGCATCTCATTGTCCACGTTTGATGTTTAATATACATAAGAAACATCTCAGGTTACCTATGCAACCCTCATTCCCTGAAGAGGGAACACTCCATAATAACCAATGCCTGTCTGTGTGAAATTATAGTGCACACTAAGATACAAGCACCCTAGACCCTGGAGTGGAGCCTAGATCCAAGTAATAAAACCTCATAAATGTGTGCGGTGAGGACAATCCTGCCGCATCACAAATGTCATGAAGGGAGACACCCGACAATAAAGCTATAGGTGAAGGCTGACCAGCCGCTTCATACGCAAGTGAGATGCAGCCTCGACCACCCACTTGCTCATCCTCTGCTTAGATGCAGGGGACCCTTTTCTAGGTGACCAGAAACAGACAAAGAGTTGATCAGACTTTCGCCACAGGGCAGCTCTGTGGACATAGGCATTCAAAGCCCGAACAGGGCATAGCAGATTAAGTTTTTCCTGATCTGATGATAAGAAAGGTGGAGGACAGAAGGCCTGCAGCATAATGGGCCCGTAACATTAGTGGGGACCTTAGGGATGTAACCCGGCCTAGGGTGAAGGAAGGCTTTCACCATACTATGTGCAAATTCCAGGCACGAAGGAGCAATCAACAAGGCTTGCAAGTCTCTTGATGGAAGAAATATCAAGGAGAAATAACGTTTTTAGTCTGAGGAACTTTTCTGGACCCTCCTCAATAGGCTCGAAGGGAGCCAGGGTCTTCAAACACCACCATCATTTCTAGCCGATTTATGTTGCAAGAAAGTAAATGGTCCTACCACAAACCTTGCTTCAAGTGACCACTCATGACCGCCCCCAACCTGTGAAGGAAGCGTCTGTCGTTAGCGTTACGTGGCGCCAAGGAGCCCCCAACACTGGGCCTTGACAAAAGGGTCCTCTGAGCTGGAAGGAGCACACTCTTCCTGGCGTTGAGCCTCAACACCAACTTTCTTATGTGAGACAGAACAACATCTTGATGCCGAACTGCCATCTGTTCGGATTGAGCAAAAATCAACCTGTTCTCGATGTAATTCAACACGCGGATAAACGGGCATGTGTGTTTAGGTGGGAAACATTTCTCCCCGGAGAGGACTGCCTTCAGAAGTCTGACGGCCTTGGCATCAGGACTTCTTCTCAGTCGAAGCCTTCTTGGAGATAATGCCAGTCCTCAGATCTTGTCTATCTCTAGATGGCTTGGACTCCGCCACCCAGACCCCCTGAATGTGGAGGAGTCCGAGTGGCGGCGCTTTGCTGCTGTTGCACTCTGTGCTGCGAGGAGCTCGTAGACGGCCGAGACTGCTCCCACCCAGAAACGCCGCTGCGTGTTTCTTCGCCTCCTGAAACCTCTCGACGACCATATTGACAGAGTCGCCGAAAAGGCCAGAAGGCAGGAGCAGCGCGTCCATAAGGACAGATCTAAATTTACCTTTTATATCAGACAGATTTAACCACAGGTGTCTCTCCGTGGCCACCAGGGCTCCCTTAACAGGTCAGTCTGATATGCTTTCAATATAGACATCGTATGCAAGCAAGCTGCAGCCTGACCTGCTGCCGAATACACTTTACCCACCAGCGTCGATGTAGCTTTAAGAGGCTTGGTGAGTAATGTCGGGGACTTTAGTGACGATGCAGACTCAGGAGAGGGATAGGCTTTTCTTTTGAACCTCCTGTTTTTTTGGCTGGCCAATCAATGTCTAATTTAGCTACAGCACGAGTCACACCCTCCAATAGCTCCTCATAAGCAGGGGTATGAGGTGACGTTTCCTCAAAATCCCCTGCATCAATGCTTACAACATCCAGATCCTCATAATTGGAAAATTGTAGCACTGGTGCCTAGCCCCAGGGAGAAGAAACCGCAGAGCGTGCTTCTCCCTGAGATAAGGCATTGGATCTGGAGATAGGGCTGGGCCCGCCTGGAACCCCGCTGTCAGATCCGTTTGAGATCCATTTCAGATCCACCCTGGGGAGCGCGCACCGAACCGCCCTCCTCGAAGAACTCCCAGCGGGAGCGGCGCGTCCTCACGGACAGCTTCTCGCAGCGCTCACGGTCAGCTCCACCGAGACCTGACCGGGCATGCTCCACTCCCAAACAAGCCACACACAGTTTGTGTGTGTCCCGACCCGTAAGCCCGTAAGCCTGTAAGCCCGTAAGCCCGTAAGCCCGTAAACGAGAGCAAGGAACAGCACACTGCTTGAACTGCTGCTTGTTCGCCATAATATATATATATATATATATATATATATATATATATATATATATATATATATATATATATATATATATATATATATAGTGATTGTGCAATGACAAAACAATACCAAATAGACAGAGATAGTATCACAGAGAGCGCTTGCTGAAGACACAGAAGCTAGCGGGGTCTCATCACTGACTGTATACGTGCTTCACAACGCAATCACACGGAACGTTCCCACAGCGTCTCGACGCAGCTCGAGCTGCCTTGAAAGGGAACATTATTTAGGTCAAAAGAGTTGGGATTTTTTTTTTACATAATCTAATCATAACTGTCTGCATAACTATATGATCATACATGCTTAAGTATAGCAGTTTCAATATTTACACTTTCTACTTTTCAACTAAAATGACCTTAATTTCCAGAATACAAGTCATGTTTTTTTTTATAATCTGAAACATGCTGTGATTTATATTCCAAAGTGAATTTATATAACATATCAGTTCATATATGTCTTTTCATCATCACACTAAAATGCAGTCAACCAAACAAAGAAAAATTCTCAATTTAAATTGGCTGTTGTTCAATTGGAAAACATGTTTGGCATGTAAATTTTGCGGTTTTGAGTAGATATTGGGACATGTGTGCAGTGGACAAATAACAGTTTAGCATACACCTTACATTACAAATATGGAAACATTTCGATTTGTGCAAAATTAGAGGCCAGGAATGAGCAAACTGCAAATACAAAATGATCCAATTAATCTGGATTAAGGCTCATCCCAGCGAACAGGGAACGTTCTGGAAAGGCTCTCTCAAAGTTATGAACAAACGTTATTCCAGTAACATTAATAGAAAATGTATTTAAAGTTATCTGATTTTTTAAATGTTAGCACAAAAACCATTATTTATACATTGTTCATAGAGTTTCTCTTTCAGGAAATGGTTTTGTTGGATGTCCGTGTAACATTTTTTAAATGCTTCTTGTTTCAGAATGTTTAATGAACATTGAAAAGTAACGTTCCGAATATGTATCAGAAAGAAGGATTGCTGCTATCCATAAATAGATGAAGATCAATATATAATGTAAATAATGAATGTTTGCACGTCTGTGTAATAATAATTCTCATAAATCATTTGAGATTATAATAATAAGCCATTTGAGGTTGTTAAGGATGGAATTTAACTAGGACATGTTCTCTCCATGGATTTACACAGTAACCTTTTTTTTCCCTTATATATTTTTTTATTTAACTTTTTTTCTTTGTAAAAGGGGGGGAAAAGGTTATACTTTGAAACAATATAACAAATCTGCAGTATAATTTATATTTAAAACACATTAGGTAATTGTACATGTTTGTATGTGCAAAGACACTTTATGATACAATCAAATATACTGTGTGATTGCACTCATATAAATAATCAAAATAAACATAAAATAACAACAACAAAAAAAGAAAAGTAAATAGAATGTTTCCTTAACATTCACATTCCAAAAAAATACAATTTGAAATGTTAAAAAAAATGTTCAGAGAACATTCAGAAATAACTAAATGGGAAGATTATCAAAAAGTTCTTAGAACATATTTTAATATAGTGTTTTTTCTGCTGCGCCGTTAGAACAAACGTGGTGAGAGGTTTGATCATTTATTGGTTTGTCACATCACACCTGGAAAATAAATGCTGTTGGGAAAAACTTGGGAAATTCATTCAAACCACCTTGAACTCAGTCAATGTTCCTTATAACTGACTTCCAAGTTTCTTACCAGCCTTATCAACTTTAAGCCTAGATTTGAACATTTCTACAGATACACATTCACATGATGCGCTGGATCTATAAAGTCTTGTTTCGTCGACCGGTTTGCTGATGCTGGAAGTCTCTCGGGTTTCTGTGGCAACTGAAAGTGACCGAGAGCTCATTTGCATCAGCGCCGCGCCACGTCCTATTAAGCTTTACAATGCAAGTCCAAACGAAGCAATATTATCTTTTGGGTTTGCCTTTAATCCTATTCCTCAGTAGGACTCGACGTCCTTGCAATCAACCGGTTCTCGCCTCAATCTAAGCCAAACAAAAGAGCTCCAATGATTCGTCATCTAAATGGGGATTTGATTCCTGTGGGGAAAGCCAACACAATAAAAAGTCACGAGGGTTAATGACACCCCTGAATAACTTTAAGAGCAAAAGCGTTTGATACAACACCTCCCGAGCAGCAAAACCACAGTCGATGCATTACCAGCATAATAGCATGAGTCATTAAAAAAGAATTACGCCACACAAAATTAGAGCGCATTGTCATGCAAATGTGCCAGAACCTATTGTTCCCAGACAAAACATGTGTTTAATCTAATTAAAGCAAACTCTAGCTTGTTTGCATGTTGTGGCCGTCCTGAGATGAGACAAAGAAGCACGAGGAGATCACGAAGGGTGAATTTCCCTCTCTTCCTATTATCACTGGCTTGAATAGGTACAGATGCATAGGCTTTCTGCATACGACACGCACCCTTGGGTTTCTCCATGTGCAAATCAATACTTTCCCAAAAGAAAGCTTGCTGGAAACAAATGCGGTTATCTCCAGCTAGAATATCAAGTGTTTCAGGGGAATGTGTGCTACTATGTAAAGTCATTCTTCTCGAGAGGGCTTTCAAATATCAGAGAATCCAGTTAGGAGGAGAAATGAAATTGAAACTGCGGCCAGTAATCAAATCGCACCAAACTTTGCCATTTGAAAAGCAGGGGACATCAATATGAGTGCGAGACGCGGGTTTGTTCTGTAGTCATACAGAAAAGGTGTTTGTTATTCAGTCCTGCAGAACATACAGCAGTATGTGACGTTTTCTTGAGTATACACCGCCTAAAGACTATAAACAGTAGTGGCTTCAAGCATTAAAAATGAGCATAATTTAGAGAAATGTGTAATCAGCAAAGCGGGAACGTGACGGGGCCATTTTATTCTGGCTTTCGTTCCACTGTCACAATCAGACCTAATTATGGCTGTTTTTCAAGTGAATGTCTGCGGCTCTTTAGATATCTGTCATGCAGGTCTCTGTTCATGTACATAACAGTTTTTTTTGTTTGAAAATGTTTTTATTTACATTAAATCATTTAGCAGACGCTTTTATGTGCGTGACTTACAAGTGAGCAATGCAACAAGCAATTCATCATAAAGTGGCAGGTAATACAAAGACATCGTTTGGAAAAGTACAAGCGAGTTTGAGGAATAGAGAAAGCAAGTGGAGCAAGTGATGATTTGAATCCGCAGAGCTTTTAAAAACGCACTTCGATGATCTTTGTTTTATTTACAGCTTGAAAAATCTTGAAAAAGTGTAGAGTTTTTATCCGGTCCTCAAGCGGATTGGTCAGAAAATGCAACAGGTGAACTGTGATTGGTTGTTTTACATGTCAATCAGAACACTGCCTTTATGATTGGCAGATTCGATTTGACAAAAACACTGAGTGTCAAATGTCAGGGAGATTTATTTGGTAATTTTATAATGCACATTTCAAGTGTAAAACTAATTTTTATTACAGTTAAAACAACGTTTTTTTTTCTTCAAAATTTGTATTCAATAACAGTTTTTGTTAACTTTTTTTTAATGATGCCTTGACTTCACAGATATTTAATTTGAGGGTTGAGTCCACATATCAAATACTGTATCAAATTAACATAAAACATTTCCCATTCCTCAGTGAAGAGTAGTTGGAGGGAAATGTCCTCTCGAGTGATATTCATATCAAAAGCCTTCAACAATCCTCCAGTCATTCATATTAGCAGCGAGTGTGTCTGACAAACCTGTGTTTTCTCAGCATGCTCCTCACACACTGTCCTGTTTGCTCATCAGCGTTAAAGTGGAGACATTAGGTATTGCTAAGGACTGTGATAAGTTTGCTGTGGCTAATTGGATTTTGAAGTATGCATTGTTTGCACAATCAGCCTTAATGCTGCAATAATTCATGGCAGAAAGGCAGGTTTGCAATTACGCTCTATGACCAGAAGAGCTTTCTCAAGCCACACCGTCTCATTTGCAACAATTGTAACACAAATGAACAAGGAGTTCTAATATCATCACACCTGCAAAGATTTACAGCATCTTTAAATTACCTGAGTTACACTTTCTATGAAGACCATGCTCATAATCAATAATCGCTCCAAGTATTACTATTTTATAAATATATTTATAAAGACTCATTAAGACCTATACTGCATTATGTTATTGTTATTACAGTTATAGTTATGTCTCTGATCTATTTTATATTTGATCATTTATAAATCAGTGTCTGGATTGTGAGTATGCACATTGAAAAAGCAAATGCATGACTATAAGTAATTGTAAAAATAATATTAATGTATCTGTTCTTAAAATGCAGTATTGGTCTTTATAAATATATTTAAAGAATTGTAATTCTTATGCATAAGTATAAATGGGGCTATAATTCATTCTAAGCATGGTCTTCATTGAAAGTGTTATTCCCTGTTTTGCTGTTTGGTGTATTCTGAACATCACCGAATACCCTAAAGCTGTCTTTTCTCAGCTTCGTGACTTATGAAACACAGACGTCTTAAATTCAACAACTCGCAGTAATTATGAGCTACTTGTTACGAAGATGTTCTGACGTTCCCTTTGGAGTGAGTCAGTGGGGAAAGACAAACTTTACATTTTAGAGTCCAGAGCATCATGAATTATGCAAATCAAGCGAGCTTGCAGAACATACAGAATACAAATCCCAGTCTCTGGGTCTGATTGCATCAGTCGGTTTGAGTGTGAGAGTCGTGCATGTGGGAAACTGATTTATTTTACCGGTTTAGCATGAAACTGATATAAACTAATTAATTTCAAACCGATTTGATTAGATATATACACTGAACTTTCATGCATTAATCTTGAAAAACTAAAACACTGTGGGCTGCATCAACACATTCAGGTGTTTTTAAACCGAGCGATTCTAAAAGATGAGAATCAAAGCATGTGCATCCAGACTGAAAACGCCACCTCCCATTCATGAGCCAGATGAATGCAACTTAAATGATTAGTTCATTTCAGAATTTACTCATCCACACGTCATCCAAGATGTGCATGTCTTTCTTTCTTCAGTGGAAAAGAAATGAAGGTTTTTGAGGAAAACACTCCAGGATTTCCTCCATATAATGTCTTCAATGGGGTCCAACGGCTCGAAGGTCCAGATGTGAGTTTCAGTGCAGCTTCACAGTCTCGACACGATCCAGCCGAGGAATACGAGTCTCATCTACACAAACCAGCAGACATTTTATATAAAATATATACATTTATGTATATACAGGTCCTTCTCAAAAAATTTGCATACTGTAATAAAGTTCATTATTTTCCATAATGTAATGATAAAAATTAAACTTTCATATGTTTTAGATTCATTGCACACCAACTGAAATATTTCAGGTCTTTTATTGTTTTAATACTGATGATTTTGGCATACAGCTCATGAAAACCCCAAATTCCTGTCTCAAAAAATTAGCATATTTCATCCGACCAATAAAATAAGTGTTTTTAATACAAAAAAAAAGTAAACCTTCAAATAATTATGTTCAGTTATGCACTCAATACTTGGTCGGGAATCCTTTTGCAGAAATGACTGCTTCAATGCGGCGTGGCATGGAGGCAATCAGCCTGTGGCACTGCTGAGGTGTTCTGGAGGCCCAGGATGCTTCGAGAGCCGCCTTAAGCTCATCCAGAGTGTTGGGTCTTGCGTCTCTCAACTTTCTCTTCACAATATCCCACAGATTCTCTATGGGGTTCAGGTCAGGAGAGTTGGCAGGCCAATTGAGCACAGTAATATCATGGTCAGTAAACCATTTACCAGTGGTTTTGGCACTGTGACCAGGTGCCAGGTCGTGCTGAAAAATGAAATCTTCATCTCCATAAAGCTTTTCAGCAGGTGGAAGCATGAAGTGCTCCAAAATCTCCTGATAGCTAGCTGCATTGACCCTGCCCTTGATAAAACACAGTGGACCAACACCAGCAGCTGACATGGCACCCCAGACCATCACTGACTGTGGGTACTTGACACTGGACTTCAGGCATTTTGGCATTTCCTTCTCCCCAGTATTCCTCCAGACTCTGGCACCTTGATTTCTGAATGACATGCAACCACTGAGCAACAGTCCAGTGCTGCTTCTCTGTAGCCCAGGTCAGGCGCTTCTGCCGCTGTTTCTGGTTCAAAAGTGTCTTGACCTGGGGAATGCGGCACCTGTAGCCCATTTCCTGCTCACGCCTGTGCACGGTGGCTCTGGATGTTTTCTACTCCAGACTCAGTCCACTGCTTCCGCAGGTCCCCCAAGGTCTGGAATCGGTCCTTCTCCACAATCTTCCTCAGGGTCCGGTCACCTCTTCTCGTTGTGCAGTGTTTTTTTTTGCCACACTTTTTCCTTCCCATAGATTTCCCACTGAGGTGCCTTGATACAGCACTCTGGGAACAGCCTATTTTGTTCAGAAATGTCTTTCTGTGTCTTACCCTCTTGCTTGAGGGTGTCAATGATGGCCTTTCTGGACAGCAGTCAGGTCGGCAGTCTTACCCATGATTGCGGTTTTGAGTAATGAAACAGGCTGGGAGTTTTTAAAAGCCTCAGGAATCTTTTGCAGGTGTTTAGAGTTAATTAGTTGATTCAGATGATTAGGTTAATAGCTCGTTTAGAGAACCTTTTCATGATATGCTAATTTTTTGAGACAGGAATTTTGGGTTTTCATGAGCTGTATGCCAAAATCATCAGTATTAAAAACAATAAAACACCTGAAATAATTCAGTTGGTGTGCAATGAATTAAAACATATGAAAGTTTAATTTTTATCATTACATTATGGAAAATAATGAACTTTTCACAATATGCTATTTTTTTGAGAAGGACCTGTATACTTTTTAAATCATTAAAAACATTGTTAATTAAAATAAGGCTAAAATAAAATAATTACTATAAAGTAATTACTATAAATAGTCAATAATTACATGCAACTAACGGGAAACCACACCCGTACACTACTTGATGTGTACTTACACTGACGTGTAAGGTCCAAGGATGACGAAGGTAGATTATAATCAAAGTCCAGATATTTTCTGTTGATAAAATCAGTTTAATCTTTATTTTTTCCACTCTATTGTCAAGATGTTTTTGATGTGTTGGACTGTGACCTTCCCAACAACTTTGAATACTTCCCTTTTCTCTCAAAATCAGAGAAAGCGTAATTAAAGGCCTAATTCCTTTCTCATCAGGGGCTGGTCAAAATTAAAGTATCATATAAGATGTTTAAACTTTGAGAAAGCTATTCTTGAAAACTACGTTTAATAATAATTTCCAATATGTTTGACTTTTAGTGTAAATAAAAGCAAAATACAGAGAACAAAAAGGTAAACCAAAGTCATTAACTGAACCTTGTAGTTTCTAGAGTAATTACAGCAGCTTTCAACACATACTGAGTATATTTAGATAATTAGTCATTTACAGACTTCAAGCTGTGAACTTCAGACAATGTCTTTAGAAACTCGAAAGAGTTGATATTTTGGTCATCGAAGTTAACGTCATAAGTTATACCAAGTGTTAATTGCTTTAGTCATTGAAATATTTCAGTTTCATGTGATGTTTCACCAACAAATAGGGATATTTTTCATGTCTTGTTGTTACGTTTCTCTTTGCTGTCATCATGTAACATTTCAAGAGGTTTAATTAGGAGACACTGTGGCATCTGCCCATTATAGCTTACAACATCTATTAGTATAAAATCCACACACACAAAACACTCCAGTAAAGCATCAAAGCGAAGACTAGAGATAATAGACATAGCGACCATTTCCATATCCCGCCAGACCTGAAACACTACGAGCTAATAGTCATTATTATCTACATTCTGAAACACAATAACAACACATTTTAAAACCTAACACTGTCCTAACCTTGGGTGTGTTTCCCGGAAGCATCGTTAGACAACTATGGTCGCAAGTTCTGTCGTTAGTAGCAGACTTTTGTTTGCATGACAATCAATCATCATTATCTTGAGCCAAATAAGCAAGCTGACATTCAGTACAATCTATATCTTTAATTTCGAATACATACAAATGTTATTTACATTTTTAGTTTGTCAAGAGATTTAAACAGAGGTGGACAAAGTACACAACTTGCATGCTTGAGTAAAAGTACAGATATACTGGTCAAATATTACTCCGTTACAGGAAAAGTTGTAAAGACAGATTTTTACTTAAGTAAAAGTACAGAAGTACTCGTTTTCAAAAATACTTAAGTATCAAAAGTAAAAGTAAATGTTAATGCATTGTTTTATTATTGTTGCATTGTTGTATTGTAATACATTCAGTACCTTATGGCTCTGAATTTATGCGTCTTATCAATATAAGATTTATTTCTAGAACACAGTTCCAGTAGCGGGATTGAATGTGAGATTGAATAAATGCACTCAATAACATCCAAAATGGTTTCGGACACTCAAATGGCTATTTCCTCAATGTCACGGTTCATGAATCCAGTGTCTCCTTCTCGTCTCGTCTCGTGTCTGTCTGTGTGGGTGTGTGTGTGTGTATGTGTGTGTGTGTGTGTGTGTGTGTGTGTGTGTGTGTGTGTGGGCGGGCGTGATGGATCGTTTCCATTGATCAGCGACAGCTGTGTCTCGTTTGCGGCGCCAGCTGCAACTCATCAACACACCTTCATATACTCACTGAATTCTCCTCTCCGTTGTCAGATCGTTGTTTATGTCCCTGGTTACCTGTCCCTGGTTACCTGTCCCTGGTTACCTGTCCCTGGTTACCTGCTCCTGTCCCTGGTTACCTGTCCCTGTTTACCTGTTCCTGTTCCTGTCCCTGGTTACCTGTTCCTGTCCCTGTTTCCTGTCCATGGTTTCCTGTCCCTGGTTACCTGTTCCTGTCCCTGGTTACCTGTTCCTGTCCCTGTTCCTTTTCCCTGTTCCTGGTCCATGGTTACCTGTCCCCTGGTTACCTGTTCCTGTTGGCGTTCTGTTCCGTACTGATGTTCGAGAGGTCGGTGTTGCTGTTCCTTGTTTCGTGTCTGGATTACTTCACTCAATCACCAGCGGGCTTCATCACTACCACCCTCCAGTTGTGTTGTCCATTGAGGGTCCCTGCGCCACTCATCTTCAGTGTGTTGCTGCTGTCTTCACTCATTGTTTTACAAATAAAGAGATTGTTCACTTCCCGCATCCTGCTTCCTCATACTTCATTGTGACACACAAATAGTGCCCTATTTAAAGTTTTTGGGCTTTTAGTATGAATTTGTTAGCCTTACTGTTATCTATAAGCTAGCGTGCTCCAAAACAATGACAGCATTTGCATTTAGAAGACCAAACCCAACATAGAAAAGGAAAATCAGGTTGACGTCAGAAACCAACATCACCCGGCTTTCATTTACAAACAAAAATGCAACCCTTGCAACCAAAATCATCCAATGGCTGAGGTTACTACTTCTGGAGTAAAAAGTATGATATTTGTCTTTCAAATGTAGTGAAGTTAAAGTAAAAAGTTTCCAGAAAAAAATAATACTCAAGTAAAATACAGATACTCAAAAAGTGTACTTAAGTACACTACTCAAGTAAATGTATGGTGTTACTGTCCACATCTGGATTTTAAGCGTATGAAGACTGCGAATGTGCTCTAAGAACGAGCCTATGATTGAATCTGGAAATAAAGCAAAATAACAGAGACATTTTTAAAATAGTTCTCAGATGTCATGTCCGTAATTTATAGCAAAACATCTCACATTAATTCGATCTCAAACAGATTCATTAACAGTAGTTATTACTCATTAACCAAGTAATTACATCATTAACCAACACGGTTAAACGACCATTTCGAGACAATACGGTTTCGGGGAAACAGTCGAGACTAGCTAGATGATTTCTGCAACGATGCATCGTACTATAGTAGTGAAACAGCAAGTTACGCCATTGTACGTGGAAACACACACCAGGACAATAGGAATCCAACGACAAGCAATTTGTCTGTCCAAACCTGATACGACTACGAGATGTGACAAAAGAGTGTGGGAGAACTCTCTCTGCAAGAACACTGCACTCGCACCCAAATCAATCAAAAAATCTCAGCCAATCAGAAGAGAGTGTTGGAGGAGTCTCTCTGCTAGAACACTGCACTCGCAATCAAATCAATCAAAAATCTCAGCCAATCAGAAGAGAGTGTGGGAGAAGTCTCTCTGCAAGAACACTGCACTCGCTATCAAATCAATCATAAATCTCAGCCAATCAGAAGAGAGTGTTGGAGGAGTCTCTCTGCAAGAACACTGCACTCGCAATCAAATCAATCAAAATCTCAGCCAATCAGAAGAGAGTGTGGGAGGAGTCTCTCTGCTAGAACACTGCACTCGCAATCAAATCAATCAAAAATCTCAGCCAATCAGAGAGAGTGTTGGAGGAGTCTCTCTGCTAGAACACTGCACTCGCAATCAAATCAATCAAAAATCTCAGCCAATCAGAAGAGAGTGTGGGAGGAGTCTCTCTGCTAGAATACTGCACTCGCAATCAAATCAATCAAAAATCTCAGCCAATCAGAAGAGAGTGTGGGAGGAGTCTCTCTGCAAGAACACTGCACTCGCAACTAAATCAATCAAAAATCTCAGCCAATCAGAAGAGAGTGTGGGAGGAGTCTCTCTGCTAGAACACTGCACTCGCAACCAAATCAATCAAAAATCTCAGCCAATCAGAAGAGAGTGTGGGAGGAGTCTCTCTGCTAGAACACTGCACTCGCAACCAAATCAATCAAAAATCTCAGCCAATCAGAAGAGAGTGTGGGAGGAGTCTCTCTGCTAGAACACTGCAGTCGCAACCAAATGAATAATACTGCCTTCCAGACGATTCAGAATCAGATTTTTCTTGAAAATACCATCTGTAATGCTGCTCGAAGTCAGACAAGTGACCTGTGAACTCAATTAAACCCGACCTCACCGAGACGCATCATTCGACGCCACTTCCAAGATGGCAACAAGTCCTGCTTTTAAAGGGTCATGAAACCCTAAACCAAATTTTCTGAGATTTTATCAGAGGTATGTGTGTTGAACACCATTGAAGACAATGTTAGCATCTGTTAGATTTAAAAGTAGGGTGAAAATGGTTAAATTTTAGTTTCTTTCCGCTATTTTCGTCTTCCGGGTTTAAAATCTTCATCGCAGACTGTGACGTGGTAGAGCACAGTGTAGTGCGTTGATGACCCATCGGTCTCTCATAATTATTAATGAGACTGAGTGTTCAGATCCTATGAGAAGACACCGTCTCTTAATTATGCATGACACCACGTGGATCTTTCCAATGACAGACATGTCAAACTGTGATATCGCGTAGTAGAGGAGAGAGACAAACATGGACACAAGTGTATTTTTTCGTGGTGCAGAAGTTCAAATGTGTTGAATTTGTTTCCCCGAGATGCTGCCAGGGCTAGACTCTGGCTGCCGGGCGTTGGTTGGCCATCAACCACGGACATATATAACTTGTACGTGTGCCGCAAACATTTTACACGAGAGAGGCTTCGAGAACTGGAGAATGGTGGACTTCGGCCTTGTTGATGACCAATGCAAGTTACTTCTTGCCAGTAATGTACCAAGTCCGAAGACTTTTCTATCCCTCACCTCTGCACACAGTTTCAAAGACCTGAAAAGATTGCACAACACACGTCACGATTTAGACCACCTTCTGTCTGTGATCAGTTGTGATCAAAAGTAAATAAACAAATTACATGGACAAATTGCAATGTTAAATTCTTTATTTTAGTCAAGGGGAGGTGGTTGAAAACCTGAATAGGTTCCAGTATTGTCAGGGAACTGCTCTCTAATGCGGGTAACAGCACACGAGGGAATCAACACCCTAATGTGTCGTCCAAGATACCCCCAGCACCACCGGACAAAATTCCTATATGTTATTATAAATTATATAAATTATACGTTTGTGAATAAAAACGTTATGCTAATTCCAGGATTGGACTTAGTTAGCTACCATTCTGACACTTCTCCCATCCGCACGGCCTCCGGTTCGTCCATGTTTTCCTCCCCAGTCGCGGCAGGGGCTAATGGTTCAAACAGAGATGGCAGAGGACCTGCACCGCCATCTATTATGCAACTATTTAACCCTGGGGATTCAGGAGGAGAGAAGTCCTCCACCTCCACAGAGCCATGCGTAATGCTGCCACTGCAAATCGATGTCACTGTCCATCTTTACTATTGGGGATCAGGGGGCGCGTACTAGATCTATAGGCTATGCACGTAACGATTTTTTAAAGCGGAAAATTAATTATATTAAAATATATGCATTTATAGTGTGTATAAACAACTATATATTTTATATTGACATTATAATTATAGGCTACATGTATATTAATATGTTTTTAAATAAATTACGATTACTGTAGGCTAATATATGTAGCAGGGCATTCAGTTACTTTTGAAAGGACAATAATAAAGTGTGCGTGTATTTCATTAGACTTTAACTTTGCCAGCTAGAAAAAAAATCTTGCATTTCCTCACGTTTTACCACTGATTTTTAGTGACAGTCGATATGCACGGGCCACTGGTGATGACAGTTCCCCCTACCCGCTCCTCTCCCCTGCCGTGTCATACCACACCAACAACCCTCCCTTCTTCTCACAGCCATCCATGCCATTTAAGTTGCATTTTTCAAAAAGATTGTAAGCTAGACCTGAGCTGAAAGAGGGGGGTTTCATCATGACCCTTTAACAAGCATAGCATTGAGCTACCTTGTTAGCCTGGTTAAAACCAGACCATTCTCAGTTGTAACTGAGTTATGGTCTGGCAAAGCGTCATAGACAAATCATTTCCAGAGGGGCGTCACCAACGGACGTCGCGGATGGATCTAAAACCAATCAGAGCGCTGAAGGAGATGACGTATGCAGAGAAACATCTCCGAATATTGTTCTTTGCTCGGTTTTTAACAAAAAGGAAACGTTCAAATCGCTTAAAACAGACGCGATCGCTGATTCGAACGAGTGATGTTTGACGGCGGCAGCCATCTTTGTAATGTAGGCTACAAAATCTGCTTCAAAATCCCAGCGCTGTCGTCATCATGTAAAGCCGCCCCAACGCTTCTGATTGGTGGCTCGATTTCGACGGATTGGAAATGGGCTTGAATGAGCTCTTTGCCAGACTAACTTTCAGAGCAAATCTAAATTTGCCGGAAGTTGTCTGGGTTTTCCCAGGCTACTACCTTGTGTCAAACGTGAAACATTTAACATTAGACATTACGTTTATATAATGATATCTTAATTTTTGCTTTTCGTCAGCTATTTTTAAAGTGAACACCAGCATTTATTGTTCTGTTTTTTTTCTTCTTCATATAATTGACGTGATCATGTGACTGACTGTCTCAGATGTAGATTTGAAAAATAAGCTTTTCCCCATTATTGTTGAATCACGGAAGCTACACCAGTTATTTTGCCAAGAGATCTCTTATTTATTCATTTTATACATGTGTCAGACATACGAGAGAAACAGAAAAGGAAGGTTACAGATGAGGTGGTCTTCATTCCAGATTTTTCTGTTCCCCATTTCCAGTGTTGGGAACGTTACTTTAAAAAAGTAATTAGTTATAGTTACTCACTACTTGTTCCAAAAGTAACTGAGTTAGTAACTGAATTACTCTATAATAAAAGTAACTCGTTACCAGGGAAAGTAACTATTTGCATTACTGTTAAAAAAAATCTATTTTTTTTTAGCAGTTTTCACAAGTCGGTTGAAATTAGTAGAACAGAAGTAGTGCTTATATTGCACCTTGGAAATGCCAACTTTTCATCGGATTGCTCCTGACTCGCCATCTCTGCTGCTTCATCGAATTTCTGTTTAGCTGGTGTGTGTGTGTGTGTGTGTGTGTGTGTGTGTGCGTGTGTGTGGCGCTTGTGCTGGCATGTGTGTAAAAACACTGGATCTGATTGGCTACCAGGAAACATGATCATAATCGCTTACCTCGTTATTAACCCACCTCCTCACTAGCTGTGTGAGCCACGGGTGCGTTCGGATTACAGTTTATTCAATCAATAGCCTACATAGTAACCTTTACTGTCTAGAATAGTAACGCACATAGGCGTCGATTTCGGTGGGTACACGTCCCCACCACATTTCGTCATGAGTCATTTTGTACCCACCACTTTTTGAAACATTGAGGCACGGATGTTAATACAAATAAATAAAACATCTCCTGTTAGCAGAGCATTCATTTAGTTCGCTATTAAATAAGAGATCTAGCGCTAAAATGTGTTGTTTTTGAAATCAAGCTGAGCGCTCGTTCCCGCTGCTATCAGTTGCATGGATAGTTGTTCTCTTGTGGCTCGCGCTGTCGCGCACAGTCTTCACTCGGACGCGCGCTTCAATCTATCGCCGTTGTGGAGACTCTCTATTCGTTCCGGTGAAATCAAGAAATAAAGTGCACACAAACGTGTCCCTACCGAACATATTCAGTTTTGATGAGAGAGAAAAAACCAACTATACAAGTGCGGCTTCGAACCCGTATCCTCTGACACGCTTGGCAAATGATCTACCACTAGACCACTTAAGAACTCAAATAACATTGCGGATCGATGGATATATTTACTAGTTTAGCAGAGAGGCTGCACAGTTTGACAAGTTTGTTGGCCTACCAGCATTTCTGAAAATTAATTGAATGCGTCACTTCTGAATGCGTCTCTGTCCCCAGCACATTTCAAACCAAACTGACGCCCTTGGTAACGCACCGCATTTGACGTCCAGTAACGCTAACGGCGTTGTAACGGCGGGAAAAGTAATTAGTTAGATTACCCCGTTACTGAAAAAATAACGTCGTTACCTAACGCCGTTCTTTTAAACGCCGTTATTCCCAACACTGCCCATTTCTCTGTCCTCTGTCCCCCTCATGGCTTTATATTTCTCTGTGTGCTACACTATAAGGATTGAGCTTATATACACCACTGAGGGACTTACAACTTCCTTGTAAGGTAGCAAAACATGTTGCTTGTGTTTAAAATGGAACGTATACCTCATGCTTACACATGGTATAATCCACTTAACTATATAGGTATAATAAAACATTCCTTTCATTGTAAAGAACATGCCAACTGTTGATGTACACATCATCATTGCTCAGTGATCATATGTTGCATTGCATACATACATATATGTTCTATACTTCATACATGCAAAATATGCAAAATATAGCTCATCCCATATCTCTCCTCAGCACAAATGTACATACTCTGACTTCAAAAAATACATTATAAAAATGATAGTATGAAAATTATTAAAGAAAATAAAAAAATAAATAACATTAAACAGTTATTTTTTGTCTTCACAGAAGTGGGACATTTCAACTGGGATATTCCTATTTCTGACCTCATCTCAAATGTGGCATACAGACATATTCAAGTGAATAAAAATTACACATTTTTGTCACAATTTTGGCAGGGACAAGAAGAGTTGAGGGTCTTTATTCCATGAACACACAAACACGAAGAAAAGCTGATGTCAGACATCCAAACACGATGACAAGGGAAACACAAGTGATGTAAAAACCGATGTAAAGACATCTCTAATTAACATGGAAAAGACGCATTTTCTGGTGTGTCCCAGCACACTGATAGGATGCGGTGTAACACAGAAAGCTGATTTCCATCTAACTCAAAGTATGTATGTTAGCGATGGGTTTCCTTTCCATCTATATTCTTTTCTTTTTTTTTGTCCACTTGGTAATTTTTAATCTGATCCCATAAGCCCTGCTGGTAGACACTGTAACTATGCAGACACAAATCATTTGTTTGTATTGTATTTTCTGCGACGCTCAGAGATAACCTCCTCTAGACCACCTTGTCCGGGTCAAGCTAAAGACCGTTTAATTGCTTTTCTCGGGCCTGAACATGCACCTGTCTTAATTCAAATCGACATCCGTTAATTGCTGTCTGATAAACTCCAACAAGGCAATTTTTCAAATATATGCAAAACTTTCTGGGAAAGGAAGTTGACAGAATTATTTATGCCACATGTCAGCGACTGCATGCTGCTGTGTAATTAGATTGCTGAAATTTTAATGTGGTGACATTTTCATCAGGTCGATATTCATGTCGTACCACCAGCCGAGCGGAAGAGTTTGTCTCAGTCTATTTGTATGTTCTCTGTGTATTTATCCCCCAACTGGCTAAGATTTAATTGCATTATAATGATGTGATTTTATTGTTTTTTCTGAATCAGTTTTTGTGTTGAGGAAATGGGCTGGGACAATTCAAATGGATTGAAGACAGAGACTTGGAGAATCACGTTTATAGATTTCCAATGCACATATTTAAAACGCCACAAACGCCCAGAGAGACTCGACAAATGAGATTCCTCTTTCATACGCTCTAATAGACCCACTAGAGTCTCTCAAAATATCTCAGAAATAGAGAAGGAAGCTAATTTCTTCTTCTTCTTCAAGGAAACTGGTCAATCTTTTCCTTTCATTCAGAGAGTCTGATTAGCACTTAAGAAATTGTCTGTAACTGACAGTTTGACTTTTGCAAAACCCATTATATTAATTGTATAAATTCTGGAACCATTTTTTGGCAGATGTGATCTATTAAGTGCACAAATGCGGGGTCGTAACCACCATTGATATTGAAGTCTTCCTTCCTCAATAATTAGAAATGGCTAAATTTCCCACAAATCTAGTTTTTGTCAAAGACTTTGTCAAGTCCAATCAACACCATCAAAGTTTCTCAGTCCTGTAGCTCGTCCTTTCATTCAGCAACATTAGTCAGATTTGAATTATGATGTTTAATGTTGATGATCGCGTTATTTAATTATTTTACATATGCAAATGATTACATATGATCTCATTTGTTTCTGCTTCTTCTTCGCCTGTGTTTTGATCAGGAGATTCAGTAATCTTTCAGAAGAAGTGTAATAGCGCCCCCTACAGTATAACAGTGGAAACACAGAAGTCGGAAATTTACTTCAATGGCGGGGAAAGAGTTAAATGACTGACAGTGATGCAATCGACTCAAGCTTGTTACTACATTTTGCCCACATCGAGTCTAGGTCGAAAACACGAAATATTTATATTTTAAACGTTTTGAGTTTTCGACATAGACTGTGCACAAAAGAGTGAATGTGGGAGTATTTTAAAAATAAATCATCATTATTATTACTCCACATCTACAATCAGACCTACTTCTTTTACCGGTTTCTTTTCTTCTTCGAGACACGGTTACGGCTGTGTTAGAGTTGGACCGCATAACGATCAAAGACTTTAGTTTCCCGTATGTTTCTGCATCCGATCGTAAAGCGCCTCCCATTGTTTTTTACCTCGTTACTGTCACACCACACTACGTTTTCATAACGATTGTATGGAGAATAAAAAGAAATGAACCCAAAAGTTGGATTGTGCCAATTAGAGGCAGTTCCGCTACGTGAGCTCTGCTCAGCCGGAGCAGGAGAGCGAGAGGAGGTAATAACCCTGATTATTAATTTTGATTAAAAAAAAGAAACAGTCTAATTATCTCTCTTGTTCTTTGATGAGTTCACTGGGGATCTTATTAGTCAGATCAGACACGTCAATTATATATTCAGCCCACTCCAAGGGTGGTTCTTCGTTATTTTTTGTACCATGGTTAACAACCAGGTGCCTGATTCCCGAGATGGAAAATTACACTGTGTAGTGATGCAGAGCCACTGAAGTGTATTTAAGGTATCATTGTGCCATTAGCTTACAATCCCAAACCCAGTCCTCGGAGACGTTCGTGTGGCATTTTGACTGGGGAAAAATACAGCATATGCACCAGCAGCTTTGATTCTGGTACTAATTATGAATAGTTAGAGCTTCCTAACATAGTTTGCGATGCTGATTTGTGAACTGACAGCTTTTATAATAGGTGTGGGGTGTTTATTATAAGGTACAACTGGTGTGATACAATCAGGCGCTATTATTCAGTGACACAGGGCTCTTTCTGCAACAGATATAATGTTGTGCATGTAGCGCTGATGCCCACATCCATCACCCCACCTCTTTTACTGCTACGTTCGGCTTACTAAATAAATTGGTACTTGCAAAAATATTACTACACTTCAGATTAAAGGCAGCATCATCCATTTGGAAAATAAATGGCCTATATATTCAGTGGCATCATAACTGTTATGCATGTTCCTGTACTCACATGATTAATTGCAAGCCAAATATATTTGTAATGATTACAGTCCAATCTGTTGCTCCAGCAAAACTTCTAGCTACGCTTTCCGATTCTTTCAACAGCGCAAATGCATTTGATTTAGTAGTTTAATATGCATAACATTCATCTGAGAAAGTTTACACTTTGACACAAACTGTCATCGGTATACATCCATATTTAGTTTGCAATTGTATTATAGAGTTAATAAAATGGAAAGGAGAAAATTAAAGCCATTCATATTTGGAGAAAGCAGATTTCAGTGCTGTGATCTGCTCTTTTTGCAATGCATGAAAGCGCTTCGGTCCAGCAATGTTACTTGATATAAGGCTGTCAGTGGATTAAACATTTTAATCGAATTACATGATATGCCAATTATTGAATTCATTAATGGCAGTGTTTCCAGAGAACCTCAACCCCCCCACCATGAACTTCTTCAGTGACATTACTGTGGCAGACGAGTCATGCGGTGAATATAGACAAAAAATCAAGATATTGTTTATTCTCATATCCTTGAATGCAAGGTAGACTTAAGGGCCATTCACACTGTTATTTGCATTAATGCTAATCACATTATTATTTAAAATAATAATAATAATCATAGTAAATTGAAATGCTTGTGTTACGGACTGGTGGCTGTAGAAAGCACACGACGAAGGAGACGATTAGAAATACAAAGTCTTTAATCAAATAGTAAACTCAGAAGAATCACGACCAGATAATGTAAGTGAGTTTTCTGTTGTGGCATCTCTAGCCTGTGATTATTGCAGCAACAAACGGTGATTTGAAACATGTATCTCGCATTGTTTGCTTTTGAATGAACTGATTGTTAAAAGTACTAAATTGAACGACAATCATTCTGTTGTGTTTCATTGATTAAATCACATGTTCTCATTACACATTACAATGCGTTTTGAAACGATTATGTGGACTGAAAATGTGTATATCTGTAAGGAAAGAATGAGATCAGGTTTTGAAAGAAGTTTGGATTAGACTTTCAAAAATGCACATTCGTGAAAATAGCACCAAAGTGAATAAAAACTGCATTTCAGTTAGTGTTTATATATCGAGCAACAAAATGTTATTTTATGGTTTTAGTTTTAGTTGAACATATGCTGTGTTCCCGTTAAACACACATTCATTTACCAGTGCAAGTTCCAGTGCTTGTAAACGTCTATCCGGGTCCCAGAACGAGTGATATGAAACATCGGATGGCGTCAGGTTTGGCCCTAGTCTCGGTGGACTCGGACTGAATGGGAATGTTCCCGCTGGACGCTGACACTGGATCAGGGGCGTCATACAAGCCAAAATCCTGGGGGGCACAATCTGAAACGTTCCAATTGTTTTCTGACGGTGATATGGATCACGTTAGGAGGGGTCAGGGAGTTTTTAAATTTAAAATGTTTAAATTCTGGCTGCTAAACATACCATTTCAATGCAGTTTGGGAGGGACAGAAATACCTTAACGGAGCTAGGAGCAACCCTCCTCCATCTGAGGACTAAGTTAAAGTATCTATTTTGTAAGTTTATGTAAAAGACAGGTTGATGAAAGAACTGTAAGCTCAAATTCAAAAGCTTTTGAAGTCTACTTCATTAAAGCATGTTTACACACACACACTTACTGTACACTTAGTCCTACTACACATGATTTTAAAAACAGTACCATTGCAGTTTTTATGTTATGATTTTAAATTGGTATGTGACCTAAGAACGATCTTACATTAAAGGTACATAAAGGTGCTGAGGTCTGACTTTGTGGTGCTCTGAAATTAAGTTATTTTAATATTAATATGTGATGAAGGACTTTGAAAGAAGTTTGACAGATTTCAGTG
Organism: Meda fulgida; assembly: GCA_030578275.1. NCBI lineage: Eukaryota > Metazoa > Chordata > Actinopteri > Cypriniformes > Leuciscidae > Meda > Meda fulgida. The sequence continues at coordinate 26,183,450 of CM060639.1, forward strand.
CTGAATAAGGTTAACACTACCCCGTTTATTTGAAAATGGTTAATATTTGACAGAAATGTAAATAAGTAATCAAATCAAATGTAATATGTAACATTACTTATGTTTCAAAACCGATGAGATAACGTTACTATGGCTTATTGGCTTTGAATGGCAGGCAGTAACGTTAGCCAACTAGTTTACGGTTAGACTAGGCTAGCTATCGATAACGTTACATACACAAAACTTAAGTTAATGCTCTGAATTCGCAGCTAATATCAAATCCATAAATTTTTGATCAAGTTAAAATTTTCAGGTCAACCACAAATAATCCCACTACCTTTTAATATCAACCGATAACTAATTCAATGCCGATTTGTTGCTTTGCCCATGCACACCTTCAAGACCATCTGTAAAACATTGTCAGCTCAACGTGCGAGACGAGTGATTTGCTTGAACATACACAGCAAAGATTCTAGAGCGCTACACGTGTAGTGCTCTAGATTTGATATACACAGACACCATATTAGGAAAAAGTGGCGGGCTAATGCTGACCGATTTATTACACATCCAGAAAATACATTTGAGTCGTTATAAGCTCTGGTAATTATGGAGCATAATAGGAATAAAGTTGTGACAAAAAAAATTATCAGGGAGGAAAAATCTGAGGGGGCACGTGCCCCCCACTTTGAATGGGCATGATGCCACTGCACTGGATCACCGTATCTTTGGGCGCTGTATTGAGTGTGTGTTTCGGCAGCCATTAGAATGCACTTCATGTACTGTCCTGTTCTCTGTATCAATCCTTTGACATTCAGCAGACTGAAGCAAATGTGAAAGAGGAGAATATCTTTCCTGTGGGCTTAAGCAAACGCCACGCAGCCCGCGGCTCAAAAGAGAAGCTTTCTTTTATGAATAAAATGTATGGGGATATCTCTGGTCGTACTGAACAAATAATGTATTAGTCTTGCCTTTTTATAATTCTGTTCTGTGGGAAGAAAAAGAAAATTGATATGGTATGTTTTATCAGAAGTGAATGTCTGTATTATAGAAAGAAACGTTCAACAGTTTTAAAATTGGATTGCTAGAACTGCGACGGATATGTTGCTGCACATTTTGTTTTCTTTGTTCATCTTGAAAATATACAGGAACATCTACATCAAAAAGATTAATTAAATGTACTGTTCACTACATCATTCTGGGCTCTGTTGCCCTCGGAGTTTACATAAAGTAGCAAGTTACTTTTTTATGTCAGCATGATTTGTTGTGCATCATATCAGATCTGATAATAGAGTCATATGAGAAGAAAGTCATACAAGACAAATATGCATTAAATATGTTCTCTGAGCAGTTACGTATAGCATATCAAGTACATAAGATAATGTAATTACAGCCTCCACACGCTTGCCATAGCAGCCAGCCCTTCTTTGATCTGTTATGGAGGTTATCTGTTATAACAGGACGAATGATGAACGATTCCAATAAAAAAATAAAAATAAAAAAACATCTAATTTGACCCTTTTTTTTCTTAACACAAACAGTCTCAGGGTGCGTTCACACTTGTAATTTTGTTCTCTTGGTCCGGACCGAAAAATAAAATAAACATTTAGTCCTGGCGTTCCCACTGTAAGGTTTAAGACCGAACCTTAAGATACAAAACCAAAAAAAGGCATTTATGATATATGTACTTTGAGACAGAACTTACCTCATACTCAACATACAAAAAGTATAGGAACCAATTCACAAGATTAGTTAGGGCGACTAAAAAAAAGTTTTAAAAGGAGTTTAGCAATTATCGTCCCATATCCATTCTGCCTTGTATCTCTAAAATATTTGATAAACTCGTCTATGAACGATTAAACAAACATTTTATTGCTAATAACATTATATATAAACACCAATATGGGTTTCGGAAAAAACATTCAACAGAACACGCATTAATACAGGTTGTAAATTATATATCATATGCCCTTGATAATAAAAAAATTGCTCTTGGTGTTTTTCTTGATTTAAGTAAGGCTTTTGATACTGTTTCACATGATATTTGATTTCTAAACTTAATGGATATCGTGTGGAGGGTACTGCCTTAGCTTGGTTCCGCAATTACTTTATTAACAGAGAACAATTTGTTTATTTCAATGGTTTCTTTTCTAAAACTTCTAAAATTTCATTTGGGGTTCCTCAGGGTTCTATTTTGGGTCCTTATTGTTTTTAAGTTATACTAATGAATTATTCCTTTGTTGTAAACATTTACTACCCATTTTATTTGCTGATGATACCAATCTCATTGCAGTGCACAAGGATTTTGTCACTTTAATACGGCATGTTAATGATGAGTTAAAAATATAATCAAATTGGTTTCGCAGTAACAAGCTAACGCTTAATGTCAAAAAATGTAACTTTATGATATTTCACAATATTAATAAATTCTACCCCAAAGAACTTGCTTGTGTGCAAATTGATGGAGCTCCAATTATTCAAGTGGCTTCAACAAAATTTCTCGGGGTCCTGATTGATGAAGGTTTAACTTGGCTCAAACATGTTGATTAGTCTGTACAAGATCCTCTAAAATGTTAAATATTTTAAGAATTGTTTTACCTTCAATTCACTCATCTGCTCATCTAACGCTTTACTATAGCTTTTTATTTACCTTTATGAATTATTGCAATATTGTCTGGGGTGCTACTTTTCCTTCTTATCTTGCAAAAATTTCTAAAATTCAAAAGAAGTTCTTGCGGATGATTTCCTACTCGTCTAAATATGCTCCTTCGGCACCGCTATTTCTTAGATTCAAGATTTTACCAATTGAGAAAGTCAATGTTTATTTATCATGCATATTTATTCATAAGTTTATCTACAAGAGAGAAGATTTCCCACCAACATTACAACACTTTTTTTTTTTTCTGATACTCATATCCATCAAACAAGGCATAGTGAATTAAATCTTGTCTTACCGTTCTCTAGAACTTCAGGCTATAAAACTGACCTCAGCTTTAGGGGTCCTCAATAATGGAGTAAATTAAGTTTGTCCCTAAGATCTATGTCTTCTTTGTTTGCATTTAAAAAAACAGTTGAAAGACCTTTTGATTTTACTACACACTTTTTACTAGTACACTTTTTATGCAGCTCTTCACTTTTGATCCTCCTTTACCTTAACTCTTAAACATCTGGAACCTTAAGTTAAAAGGATAATCAGGCTTCGGAAAATCTGTTTTTTCCCTCTTTTTATTATTCAACTTATTTGTCTTCGTGTCTTTATCTTGTTTTTTGTTTTGTTGTTTATTCATGTAAGCGGAGTGGAACTCTGTATAAACCCAAGTGGGTTTCGTTCCCCTCCTTGTACTGTATCCTTGTGATATCAGTGCAGAACAAAAAAAAAAAAAAAAAAAAAAAACTACAATAGTTGTAAATTTTACACAATTTCCTCAAGAACATTTGTCCTGTTTTAAATATGTTTAGAATTTTTAAAAGAAAACAAGACAGTTTAGTTGTGTTATAGTCATCACGCAACAATTACCATGCGGACTCTAGGTAGAGCTTCTTAAATATTAAATTCTCTGTTGGGGGTTTCTGTTGAATGTTGTATGCGATTTTGTTCTATATACTTATTTCCTGAGGTTCAGATTCCAGAAATAGTCAGTGTGACAGAGTGTACAAGCCATGGGGAACGCTGATAAATGAGCTGACAAATCTTGTTTCTGTAAGATCTTGACAGCAATGCAAGTGGCATGTAATTCTCCTGCGTGAGAGAGAGAGGGGCAAGAGTAGCGGACACGATGCCGAGTGTGGGAGAGGACATGAGTTTAGTTATGAGCTGCATACTGCTGGGAGAACAGCTATTTTCAAGACATTGAATATATATCGTGTTTTATTCAGTGATAAGGATTCAGATTAAAGAGGCCATATTATGCCATTTTACAAAGTATTGATTTTCTTTGTACTAGAACAGGTTTCATGATTATTCTCCTCATATTCTCCATTGTTGCGGCTCCTCTCTTCCCAGTCTGTCAGTAACGCTCTGTTTACTTCCTGTCTCTATGAAGCCCTCCTCCCAAAAAGCACACTGTGCTCTGATTGGTCGGCTGGAGCAGTGTGTTGTGATTGGTCGAGCGCTTCGATTGTTTGGGAAATCTCCCGCCCCTTACCATAACTCCAGTTTAACACACTACTAACTAACTCAACCAGGCCCCGCCCCTTTATTCTGCGTATGAATTATTATGAGGAATATTGTGGCGTGTTCCCGGAAGAAACTCACGATAAAATGGAGGCGTTTCAGGAGTTCAGAAACACTGACACTGATATAGAGAAGAACTCATGCTCAAGATTCATGCTCATGCTCAAAAATCAGCACACGTCCACATTAAGTCATAAGTCTACAGTTGCAATACAAAAGAAAAGTGACAGATTATTTACTCAAGAATCAATCAAGAATGACTGAATCAAGAATAATCATAAATAACCTCCATCTTATTTAACTACAGTGAATAACTCCTTCCCCCTAATGTGATTGTAAACGTAGTTCTGGTGCTTTCGGGAGGCAACTCGACAGGGCAGGAGTGTTACTAGACCCCAGTTCCTTTTAAAGATTTTACAACCGCTGGGTTTCCATCACTCCTTATTTTTGATGTGTGCACTGCAGCAATTTTAATTGCAATGGCACTGATTTAATATGCAGTGGCTGTGTTTTAACACTCCGTCTACGCCGCACGCGAGCAACATTACTCGACAGCTTGTTTGATTATAATGGTCGCTTTCCCTGTGAACAGGCAATGAGCTTCACACAGGCTCAAACTCGATCACAAGAAATTGTGCAGTGGACCCGCGATGTGTGCTTGCACTGAAGACAGTGATTATAATGGGAGTGTTCTAGTTGATAAAACATTAAAAAACACAAAGCAAACATTCAGGTCCATTTGTTATATCGCTACTGTATGTTTATACTGTTCTATTTCTGGCTACAGCAAGACAGATCAACGCTTTAATTTGTCATTTGTTGCCACTTATAGTTCATATCTAAGTGTCTGGTTTTGTATGATGTATATGTCAAGGTCTATTGTGAATAAAATATTTGATTTGTTACCCTAATATGTAAGGGATAATGTACACTCACCTAAAGGATTATTAGGAACACCTGTTCAATTTCTCATTAATGCAATTATCTAATCAACCAATCACATGGCAGTTGCTTCAATGCATTTAGGGTGTGGTCCTGGTCAAGACAATCTCCTGAACTCCAAACTGAATGTCAGAATGGGAAAGAAAGGTGATTTAAGCAATTTTGAGCGTGGCATGGTTGTTGGTGCCAGACGGGCCGGTCTGAGTTTTTCACAATCTGCTCAGTTACTGGGATTTTCACGCACAACCATTTCTAGGGTTTACAAAGAATGGTGTGAAAAGGGAAAAGCATCCAGTATGCGGCAGTCCTGTGGGCGAAAATACCTAGTTGATGCTAGAGGTCAGAGGAGAATGGGCCGACTGATTCAAGCTGATAGAAGAGCAACTTTGACTGAAATAACCACTTGTTACAACCGAGGTATGCAGCAAAGCATTTGTGAAGCCACAACACTCACAACCTTGAGGTGAATGGGCTACAACAGCAGAAGACCCCGCCGGGTACCACTCATCTCCACTACAAATAGGAAAAAAAGGCTACAATTTGCAAGAGCTCACCAAAATTGGACAGTTGAAGACTGGAAAAATGTTGCCTGGTCTGATGAGTCTCGATTTCTGTTGAGACATTCAGATGGTAGAGTCAGAATTTGGCGTAAACAGAATGAGAACATGGATCCATCATGCCTTGTTACCACTGTGCAGGCTGCTGGTGGTGGTGTAATGGTGTGGGGGATGTTTTCTTGGCACACTTTAGGCCCCTTAGTGCCAATTGGGCATCGTTTAAATGCCACGGCCTACCTGAGCATTGTTTCTGAACATGTCCATCCCTTTATGGCCACCATGTACCCATCCTCTGATGGCTACTTCCAGCAGGATAATGCACCATGTCACAAAGCTCGAATCATTTCAAATTGGTTTCTTAAACATGACAATGAGTTCACTGTACTAAAATGGCCCCCACAGTCAAAAGATCTCAACCCAATAGAGCATCTTTGGGATGTGGTGGAACGGGAGCTTCGTGCCCTGGATGTGCATCCCATCAATCTCCATCAACTGCAAGATGCTATCCTATCAATATGGGCCAACATTTCTAAAGAATGCTTTCAGCACCTTGTTGAATCAATGCCACGTAGAATTAAGGCAGTTCTGAAGGCAAAAGGGGGTCAAACACAGTATTAGTATGGTGTTCCTAATAATCCTTTAGGTGAGTGTATATCCAGCTGGGTGTTATCTCAGAATAAACCCGACCTTGTGATCAGGATCAGGTCTTCATCAGCCTGAAGGGGGTTTATTCTGAGAACACACACACACACACACACACACACACACACACACACACACACACACACACACACACACACACACACACACACACACACACACAAGCTAGTGTATAGCGCTGCTGACTGCAGAGACCGGATGAGTGTGTTTCTGTTCTCAGCGGCTGTTAGCGAGGAATAACATACCGTTAGATGGCGCTATTGACCAATCAGAATCAAGTTTTCCACATAGCCGTGTAATAATAGTTATTAATAATACAGTTGGTGTTGGTACATTTTATCTTTACATGAGAAAGTAACACAATGTTTTGAGCATATTGGTGAATTGTTTGAGAATAATGACTACAAGTTGCACAATCAAAAGCACCAATTGTGGTGAAATTTTACAGAAACACATTGAGTATGGAATTATATAACTTCATCTCACAGTGTATCTCTGATGTCTGAAATGGATTGTGATGTTGGCAGCGTCTTACATGCTACATAGTTTGCACACAGGGGCTTTTCGTTTTCTTAAGCGGATCCATTTACGCCGGTATCAGCCATGCGCCCTCATCCGTGGTGTGATTTAGGAGGGTATTTATAAGCACAGCGAGAGGTCTTTCAGAGCAATAAATGAAATTAAGAACCAGAACATTGGACTCATCCCAGGGTTCATCAATTAGAATTATTTACGCAGTTAGCAGTTTGACTTTAAACATGAACAACTAGAAAGTAGTCAAAGGTGGGCTTGATTATTGGAGATGAGGAAACTTTCTGCAACATCGAGTCTCTGTTTGCTATTCCAGACACCAATCTTACAGATTTTCCCACAACTCCTGCATGCAATATGGCAGGTTACTACTTCTGTACACACTTCTATCTGTTTTGTCATCAGTTACATTCAAGCAGCTTGAGGCTTGAGGTTCTTCACATTATAACTCCACATAATCCCAAATCCCATCTCGCATGACGCTGATGCTTTTCACAGGCCGATGTGTGTGTGGAATAACAGAACTTGAGTGATTTCTGAAGGGGAATCTAAAGAATGTTTCCTGTAATGCAACAGTTTTGATTGAGCAGTCCTGATACAGTTTGGGGCTTTTACTTCTTTCTCCCTAGAATGTTCTGGGTGGTTGCTAGAGTATTGCTATGCAGTTATTAGTACGTATTATTGCATTGCTAGCATATTTCAGATAGATACTATGCTAGGGGAAAATACATTGTTACACCAGTAGGTGGCGACATCATTATGAGTGAGTAAATTGAATCATTATTTTAACTAATGTACTCAAAAACACAAATTCATTCAGGAATGAAACAAGTGAGCGAGTCATTGAATTATTCACTCAACTGATTTGTTGAACAGCAATTAACTCAAAGAAACACTGTGTTGGACCTATTATGCCTTTTTACAAATTCTTGATGTTGTTTTTGGGCTCTAATTAAAATAGTTTTTTTATGCTTGAATGTTGATTATTCTCCTCATATTCTCCATTGTTGAGGCTCCTCTCTTCCCAGTCTGTCAGTAACGCTCTGTTTACTTCCTGTCTCTATGAAGCCCCTCCTCCTGAAAAGCACACTGTGCTCTGATTGGTCGGCTGGATCAGTGTGTTGTGATTGGTCGAGCGCTTTGAGTGTGTTTGGGAAATGTCCCGCTCCTTGCCATAACCGCCAGTTTAACACACTACTAACTAACTCAACCAGGCCCCGCCCCTTTATCCTGCGCATTAATTATTATAATGAGGAATATTGTGGCGTGTTCCCAAAGAAACTCAAGATACAATGGAGAAACAAATGGAGGCGTTTCAGGAGTTCAGAAACACTGACACTGATATAGAGAAGAACTGGAGCTTGTTCATGCTCAAACAGCAACAGCACACACTAAATAGGCGATCTTTAAAACTATTGTATTGGAAGAACAAAAATCAGTAACCAGAAATATTGAAATAACTGCTATATTAAAGCAATATCTTTTTTTCCTCATTATTCTAAATATACGGCATTGTTGCTTGTGTGTTAATGATAACTAAAATCTGAGATGTGGCAAATTACGTTGTGTGCGTCTTGTCTATGCCGACCTAAAACTTTCTCCCCAACTTAATCACAATCAATACCAGCTAACGGCTAAATATCCATCATGTGACCACCAGAAAACAAAGTCAACAACACAGCAAGCCTTTATTGACATACACACGGCACTAAATCCACAAGTCTGACTGGGGGATTTAAATGTATCGTAAGGAACTGACTTGGCAGTGGTCATTCGGATGAAATATTTTTCACGAGTGAAATGGTGTGATCTGTTATTGAGCCTCTGATCACTAATCAAACACAGTCCTCTAAGTGAGGTGGGACGTCCAGTTTGCTGAAGCAGCACTCACATCCATTTGCTTTGGAGATGTAGTGCACAGGGGTGTGTTGTCAGTGCGCTAGCAGCTTGTCGGCGGCCCGGGGAACTGTGTATAATTGAAATGTCATGGTCTCGGAGTGGAGCCGGACTGCAGCAGGTTTTAGTTATGCTTCAGCGCATGAGAGACAGATGAGGAACAGCCCAGCGCACACAAACTGCCATCTTCCCACACTAGACTTCAGCTGGAGAAAACCCTCCACATTCGCCTGTCCGGCCCACTGACAAAGATTAATGAGGTCTCATGATGGTCAAAATTATTAAAATAAATGGCTGGCTAAGTAAGATCTTGAAAGGACAGCTTGCGACTTTTATGCAGTATCTCTTAAGGCTAAAAGGGAAGATAGATCAGAGCGCTTCTTTGAACCTACACTCTGAAAAATCAAAGTACCAATTAGAACCAGACAGGGGTTTGAAGCCTAATGTCACAGGAAAACTTTTTATTATGTTCTACAAAAAAACTTTTACATCTCTAGGGTCTCGTTCACACTGGATGTTTCAGAAGTGACAACCGCATCTAAATGCCAGAGCGAATCCCCTAAATGATCGTTCTGTGTGTGTACAGAACACGAGCCGTCCCCGGATTGACACAGCGCTAACCATTAAAACATTTGTGTATGAGACACATCGATTCCAAGAGTGTAATTCACTTTTTATTTTTAACACAGTAAAAAAAAAAAATGCACAATTTGTCTTCTTTTCAAAAACAAAACAAAAACACAAGATGGCATATTGGTGCCAGCCAACCTATAACCATATATTTCATGAAGTCATATAATGTTAATATATCTGAAATCTACCTGAAATACCTAAATCTGTTTATTACTGATAAACACCATAATAAATGCAGGCGAAAAAATAGAAAGTCACATGGTAAATCAAAGTTCATTGTAAGTGTCATAAACACAAAAACAAAACACCATCAGGGTGACATACATGACACTAAAATAATGCAATAAGCCTTAAAGAGGTCACTTATAATGATAATAAAACAAAAAATATTATATGTGGAGAAACTGTACTTTACAGACAAAGCGTTATGAAATAATTTACTGTCTGTGATGCAGCTGCTGTCAGATTAATACAGTCGCTGAGTCATCTGTCAACAACCGTTTCTTTGCGAACTCTCCATTACACTGTCCCTCAGCCAAATGCTGCGAACAAACATCTAATTCATTAATGTGATGCTAGATGAACCATCCACGTGTTCCTAACGCTGGTATCACCTAAAGTCTGTAGAAACCAGCGAACGAAGGGTTTATACTGAACACAGATGTTTCAAGGTCACAACAAGAGCGGTGATTATCAAAGCACTGTGGCTGTGGTTAATTAAATAAATATATATAGTGTTAAAAAAATCTATTAAATAAATAAACTGTTTCAGAGTGAAGAGGATAATTGTGTTCATTAACATGTTCATTGGTGTATTCAGCATCTCAAAGTGACCCAGAAAATCCAAACATACGAGATTTGCTTATGTGATGCAAACGTCAAGATGTACTATTTTATAATTCATGCATTATTGTAAAAGTGTTTTGAGGTCATAACTTAATACTGTGTGAGGAACCGCATGGAAATAAGTCTTTATTAATCAACCATCTGACCCTGTAATCATCATCATTTGTGTAGAAGGGAATCAAAAAGTTTTTACCGCCACTACTGTTCAGTTCATCTGGAAACTGAAGAGAATTATATGTACAGGATATTTTTAGCGTTTTGCAGAAATGTAGATGCACATTTTTTCCAATGAGCATATGTTGAAATGTAGAGGCACTGTCTTGGATAAAGATGTAAAAGACTCATCGTACTTGCGTCAGTGAGCAACGCTTCAAATGTAAAATTACATATAATGTGATTGTCAAGCATTTAAAAAAAGTAATTATGAAATCCACCTTTATTACATCTATTACATTATATCTGATAAATAAATTACATTTGGTAAACAAGCAAAATGTCATTTTCTGGCTACTTGTGAAAATAGCTAATAAATAGCCATACTATATGGCTCCTTATAAGTGAAAACTATGCAGTAAAATTAGTCTTGGCATTTATTTTGACACATTCATGTATCACTTGTATGGTCAAAAGTGTATTTAAGCTATAAAGATGCAAAATCCACATCTGCTGTTTTTTTTTATTGTTTTTTAACTTTGTATATGCCACATTTCTTAGTTTTAGAAGTGTCTGAAGGTGCATGGTCAGTACTCTGACAAATGCTGAATAAAGTTAAAACTGGTTTTGTCAATAGTTCCAAAAGGTTAATTAACATTAACAAACATAATTACATTATAAATGCCTAACAAATAGTTTGAACTGCAGTGCTGCTCAATATAATCACTAGAAGCTGCTTGCCCGAGGAACACAGAAGCTCAGTGGTTTGTTGTGTAAAATCATTGCTAATTCATTAATTTATTCAGGCTGCTTTAATACTATCAATAATGTTGTAACAGTAACATCAAAATCAGCATTCAGTCATATTGTGGTGTGGGGAAACGGCTGCCGCATGTTGAAATACGGTTGCTAGTGCATGACAAGGAAGTTTTTAAAACTGTTTGTTGGTCTATAAGGTTTACACGACAACGATATGCTTACAACGGAGAAGTTTGAGTTTTCTGCGTACAGATGACACCATTATCAAAACAATCCCCATTCACACGGATCTGCGCGAAAACGAAAAAACCCCTGTATTCTGCTGCCAGACCAGTAGATGGCGATGAAACATATATAGACTGAATACGTAATACGCATGTGCGTGACGTCATCGCCTTCAGAGATTCGTTTTGTTGTTTACATGGAGAGCGTCTTGAAGCTTGTTTTCAAAAGTTTGCGTTTTCAGGCTCTCAAAACGCTGTTATCATGTAAACAACCGGCCAAAAGGCACAGGTACGCAGTGAGGAACTCGAGGCTGTGCTGTGTGGTGAATAAGTCTGAAGGGTGTTGTTAGGCTCGACGCGAAGCGGAGACAGTCGTGACTTATTCCCGATACAGCACTAGCCTCGAGTACCTTACAGCTTTTATAAAATGGTTACCACACAATAAAAAAATTAAAGCCAAAAAAATAAGTATCAATACAACTTTCATTAAGTAAAATCACTAAAAGCCTTCCTTCCGCTGGAAAAAATAGTCCCTGACCATGAACAGCAAGAGAAGTTACATACATTATTTCTCCATTAGATGGTGGCAATTTATGAGTGAGTCAGTCAGTAGAGAAGACGTTTATATTGAAAGGATTGAAACTTGTGAACACAGAGAAGCAAGACACAACTGATAAATGATGGGAAAACCCTGTTAAAAGGACAAGGGGACATTCAAACGTATTTTTTATTACAAATAAAGGACTGCCCTGAAGGAAGATGCTATATCTACTGTAAATGCAGGTACACTCGCTCTCTCACAATACTCTATAAGGCTTAAAGAACAATATCAATGAGAACAAACACATGTTTACGTTGCTAAGAGTGGTTGCTAGGGGCGTTGTGTAGCGATACATAGAACCGTTGGGTGAAGCGGTTTATCGTGAATAAAGCACAGCTATTGACCAATCAGAATCAAGGACCGGGACTAACCGTTTTATAAAAAGTTTTACGTTTTTAGTTGAAAAGGGTGTTGTGTGAACAGCGCCTTAGTTAGATCGCTTAGGAAGGAACACTTTGAAACATCTCCAACCTTTGATCTGTCAGAACTGCATTATTATACTTGAAGATTTGAGCTTTGATGGGTGATTGGAAGCAAGTGATTTGTCGTAATTTGTTTGTTGTTCAAGCTCTATGTGGGCATGTGTTCTGATATTGTTCACATAACATTAGACCTATTTGATGAAACAACTGAGCCTGGAAAGCAAGCGTTCACTTTGACCTCGACAGCTTCATCAAGAGCCTAATTAATGGCACAATTAGACACGTAAGTGATTGATGAGCAGAAAAAGAACAAGCGAGAGCGAGAGAGAAAGAAGGGCCCTCGGGTCGTTGGCGCCTGAAAGAGCATTGAGCAGTTTCCGATCACGCATGTCTCGATCATGTTAACAGAGTCATTTGTCTCATGATCAAGCAATGCTTTAAGGCTTCAGACAGTGTTGTGAAAGCCTGCGTATTAGATTCAATGTGCCATGATGTGTGAGACAGTCGATATAAAAGCATTTTCCAAATGTCTGACTGTTTCAAATCTAGAAACTCCCTGAAGTTTCTTTTCTCGAGTACTGGTCATATTTGCCTATATGGTTAATAAACATTGAACATGAAATGAATAGCATTTGCAGGGCGGTTATGAGCTTGTAAGGAGGTTGTGCCAGAAAGGGTTTTGATTAGGTTTTCCAGCGCAACACAATGAAAACATCAAAGTTGTCATTAAATGTTTGGAGTGAAGTTTTTAGTGTTGACCGCTCAATAAAGATTTCATGACATCGCCTCTAACCAAGCATTACAAAGACTAAACGATTCAAAAAGCCACAAAATGGAAGTATATGCATTAACCAGACCTTCAAGCTGTCATTAAAAGTGCAAATTAGAAAGGAGTTTACATTTATGGACGTTGTAAATTAACGCAAGGTGTTACAGGAGGGGAGTGAAGATAAGCAGTCAAAGACCGTCTCCAACAGTATTTCTTTTGTCTGTGAAACACAAAAGGAGATGTTACTGTAATAAAGATGATGCGGCACTTTTCTCTCATCTTAAAATACATAAAACAACACATTTTTTTTCCTTATATTACATTGTGCCTTGTCCATGTTTAATGTTTCATTTACATTGGAAAAACATGCCTGTTGTGAAATTTCTGCAAAATATTAACTTTTTGCATGTTATATTGTTATATTTATTTTGCGTCTTGCACTTTTTGACACTTTCAAAGGAAATGTCCAGTAAGTGGCGATAAAAGTTTTATCCGAAACAATCTGCCAACGTTTTGTTATGATGGTTGTTGAAATAAAACCGAAATCGCAATATGGCTTTGTGTGATTATCAAACACTGTGGATGTGGTTTAATTAAATATATATATATATGTGTGTGTGTTTCAGAGAGAAGAGCATCATTGTGTTCATTAAACTGTGAGCAGCTCATCATTGGTGTATTCAGCATCTCAAAGTCACCCAGTATACTGTAAATGTTTACTGTATCAGGAAGTCCAAACATACAGAGCTGCTTATGTGACGAAAAATAAGTGAAAATAAGTCTTTATTAATCAATATTAATAAAGTATAAAGTAAAGTAAAATATACATGTGCAAGAAATTCATCGACAGTGTTCACATTATCAACATTGTTTTTAAAATGATTTCTCTGATTATGTGTGCACATGAAGCAATACTTTTCTGCAGCCTATCAAACTTCACAAGGTGCAATCAGGGTCGAAACACAGGCTCTAATCAGAGAAGACAGTAATCACGGCTGTGAGGATCTCCAGTAATTTGTATCAGGAGTTTCACCTTCTTCTTGCAAAACAACTTTTTCTCGAACAGAATTTGTGAATTTTATTAAGCCTTCAAATACGTCATCTTTGTTTTCTCAAGCTTTGTTTACGGCATGAAGAGGTGTAACTAAATGTAGTAATGCTAAATGTTTCAACTGTTTATAACTGGTGTAGCGTTACAACATTTTAAGTAGTATTTGGAAATCTGAATCATTTCAGTGCCTCGGTTCATGCAAAAGATTCATTTTTATCCATTGGGTCATTCAACTGATTCATTTCAACTGTTGATTCGTTGAGTCATAATTTGACTTTTTTGTACTTTTTTATCCAGTAATATCAAGGTGATACAACTTTATTTTTTTCTTTTACAAAATGTTGCTGTTTTGAATTGTAATTTGCCTACAGTATATCATTTACAAAACTTGTGTAATGTAATTTGTAAGATCAAATACATTTTAACAGAGCCATTTAGGCATATTAGGCATACAGTTCAGAGGGAATATTTAAATTTAAATTTAAATGAGAAACATGCTCCTATCAGAAGATTCAGAATAAGTGGCAGAAACAACCCATGGTTTAATGAATCCATTTCTGCTTTCATTAGACTAAAACATCATGCATGGGTTAAAGCAAAGAAAATAAAAGTCAACTAGACTGGACACATTACAGTGCATTAAGAAGTAAGTGCATAACACTGATTAAAAATTCTAAATGTGAGAACTATCTTAATTTGATAGATAAAAATATAAATGATCCTGTTCAATTCAAGAAATTGACTAAATCCCTTAATATTTTTGTCTTAAATCTGTTAAGTTCCCTGACTATTAAAAAGTGTGTCAGAGTTTAAAGTCCCCCTGTAGTCAATAATTTTATCCCTTAAAACTCATCCTTGATCACCAAAATGACATATTGAAGCATTTTTTCCTTGAAAATATCTCTTGATGCCTTAAAATAGCTTGAATGTAACTCGACAGGCTTCCCTCATTTAGTATTCTATGAATATGCAAATGAGCCCGCCTCCACTCACTCGCAGCAGCTGAGAGATTCACTTGTTTTGAGACTATTTTAAGCAGTTTTAAAGAGAAAATATTCAACAATGGTGTTGACTTATGAATTTGCACATGATTTGTCTTGAAACATATTAAAGATATATAAACAACATTAAAAGCTTGATTTTCACGGGGGCAATATCCAAGGGGACTTCAAGTTAAAAATGCAAAACAAATATTATGGATACTATAATTAAATTAGGTAATTTGGTGGATCATGATTTTATGGGTAATGAGTCGGTTGCATGTTGCCCTTCTAAATGTGTTCTTTTTTAATTCCATTTCAGCCACTCAAGTCCATAAATAACTTTTGAGTCTAGACAGTAAACAAATCTGGCGATATAGATAGTTAGAGAACACTTTATGCTGATAAGGTTCAAAATAAGGAGAGATGTTTGAAATTATTGCATAAAACGTCATGTTTAAGGGGTTATTTCCGTTCCCTTTCGGGGGTTGATGACAACACTTTGGGGAATCCCTTCAGCGTCAGCGCTCCTTAAGTCACATGTGCAACTTAGTCCAATCTTGATCGGTGCAACGTCATCCCGTGACGCGTGCCGGCGGAATGCGGAAGCTATAAAGGAGCTTACCAGGCCGACCTGCCATAGATTTAGACAGGGAGAAAATTGATGCCGAAGATATTAAAGAGCTGAGAAGAGCCACCGATTTGTCTCTCCACGCTCCAAGGAGATGGCCTGCGCTATCGGCTGCTCCATGGCAGCCCTGGCAGTGATTGAGAGACACCTATGGCTAAACTTATCTGGCATCAAAAAAAGGGAAAGAGCATTTCTCCTCTATGCCCCGCTTGCGCCTCCTGGTCTCTTGGGTGATGCTGTCAGCTCGGTTGTCGTGAGATTTCAGGAGGCAATTGAAGAAAGCGGTGGCTTTTCAAAAATTCATCCCGTTACCATAAATCTCACGGGGCTGCTGCCAGGGGACAGTCCCAGCTCCTCATACAGACAGACACAGAGAGAGTGTTGCTAATCGAGCCCCTCCACAATGATCTCAATGCTCCAGGCAACACTCTCAAATGAAGCCCGCAAGCCATAAAAAGGATTTGAAGACCGTCATTCTGACAAAACGGGCTTCTGGAAAAGAGGTCCTGATGGTCAGATCAGGTCTCTGAGGGCGCCCCCTCCGCGGAGCCCTCAGGAAATCGATTTGTTAACCCCACCGCCTACGGTGCTTCGGGGCGCAACGATTTTCGTCGAACACAATCCTCGGCTTCCGCTCGTCAAGTTAGCAGTCGCAGGAAGTTCGTTCTCCATAGAGAGGCCAGTAGAAACATTTATTTGGTTAGCTCCTTTCTGGGAATTCGCTTCAGGACACCAAAGCTGCTCTTTAAAATACACCGAACACCAGCCTCGAGAGGTTGGTTTCACTAGTAAATTTCCTGCACGCCTGGGAAGGGCTACCCATTATATCTCAGGGTAGTGCGTACTATTCACAAAGGGTACAGACTTCAGTTTGGGTCCCGCCCACAGAAATTCAAGGGAATTCTCGAAACAGTGGTAGCCCGGAATGCATGCAGGTCATGGAGCAGGAAGTTCTCTGAGGAGATTCAAGTTCAAGATCCTGATGATTCCCATTATCATGAGCCAAATCAAGTTCGAGGACTGGTTTGTCAAGATAGATCTAAAGGATGCGTATTTCCATATCTCCATCCTACCGGAACACAGGAAGTTCATGAGGTTCACTTTCCGGGGCAAAGGGTACCAATACGGGGTTCTTCAGTTTGTCCTAGCATTATCCATATGCACCTTCACGAAATGCACAGACGCAGCCCTGGCACCACTCAGATTCCAGGGTATAAGAGTTCTCAACTCTATAGATGACTGGTTGATACTAGCACAGTCTCAGGAAATAGCAGCATGGCATCGAGATGTCATTCTCGATCACATGAGGTGTTTGGGGCTGAGGCTCAACGTGGAAAAAGAGCGTGTTCACTCCTGTCCAACGGACGACATATTTAGGGTAGTGTGGGTCTCAGTCACGATATGGGCACAGTTGTCTCCTGCACGTTTTGAGTCAATTCTGGCCAAGGTGTCCAGAATAAAGCTAGGCCAACGCATCACTGTGAAACAGTTCCAGAGACTGTTAAGGCTCATGGCGGGCAGTGTCCAACGGGATAACTTTTGGCCTGCTGCACATGAGACAACTACAGTGGCGGCTCAGAATCAAGGGATGATCAAGGATACGGGCAGGTGCCTTCGTTCCCTGGTAATGTGGAAGAAAGTTTGGTTCTTAGCCC
This sequence comes from Meda fulgida, assembly GCA_030578275.1. Lineage (NCBI taxonomy): Eukaryota > Metazoa > Chordata > Actinopteri > Cypriniformes > Leuciscidae > Meda > Meda fulgida. The sequence continues at coordinate 26,200,910 of CM060639.1, forward strand.
AAGGCCCTGTTTAAGTAGCACTGTGTCAGGGTCTGTGGAAAGAACATCATCTATCTTGGCACATAAACTGTCTAGAGATGTTAGCGGTACTGCTAGCCTTAAGGAACTTTCTCCCAGACCTCAGAGGCCATCGTATTCTGGTGAGAACAGACAATATGTTGGTGGTCTCGTATATAAACCATCAGGAGGTCTGAAATCACGCCCTCTGTGCAGACTGGCACATCAGATCCTCCTATGGGCCCAAGAGAGGATTCTCTCGCTGAGAGCAATTTATATCCCGGGGGATCTAAATATAGGAGCTGAGGCCCGGGGAATGGAGACTGCACCCCTAGACGGTGAAGTTAATCTGGAGGAAATTCGGCCAGGCGGACGTGGACCTGTTTGTGTCACAAGAGAACTCACATTGTGCCCTCTTGTTTTCCCTCACTTATCCAGCTCCTCTGGGACTGGATGCCATGGTACAGCCATGGCTGAGGCTTCGGCTGTACGCATTTCCCCCGATCGCTCTGCTCCCGGGAGTTCTAGAGAAAATTTGCCTGTGCTGGCCGGCCCGAGTTTGGTATTTGGACCTAATAGCCCTCCTGGATGGCCCCCCCGAGCGGGATTACAGTCAGGTGGAACCTTCTAACTCAGACAGGGGGCACAATATTTCACCCCCGTCCGGAGATGTGGATATTATGGGTCTTGCCCCTGAGGGGGATCAGTTCCTGAATGCCTCTCTACTGAGGTAGTGGAGAGCATCTTAAACTCTAGAGCTCCCCCAAGCTTCCTGCACACCTAAGAGCGGCTTGCTCTTGCGATCAGAAAGCTGACAACAGCTGTTATGCCGACTCCTTTATAGCTCCCACATCCCGCTGGCACGCGTCACAGGATGACGTTGCATCAATCAAGATTGGACTATGTTGCACAAGTGACTTCAGGAGTGCTGATGCTCAAGGGATTCCCTAAAGTGTCATTATCGACGCAGCGTCTCGTTCCCTTCTCATGGAACCATGTTTACATGGGTAACCTGAGACGTTTTTTCTTTTCTTGTAATGAAGTATCTTAACTCATTCATCAATCAAAATAAAATAAAAAATAATTAAAATGAATGAATCTATAACTAAATCCATAAATTGATCCTATCCTGAACTCTATTTATGAAGCATCTGGCAGAATCCTTTACGATTCTATATGGAAGCTGTCATGTGTTTCATATGTAGACTAGGATTTTTTTATAACAGTGCCTTTGCTGAAATTGAACTACTTTAATATATGAGTAGCTTGTAAGTTTAGCAGGTGGCGTTTTCAAACACTTCTCTCTGTGACTGTCATCCATGGCGGCCGAGAGGAGTGTGTGCCCGTGTGAAGAGGAGTGTATGAAGTGTCTCGTTTCCCTCGCCACAGGACACCTCCGTGACTCATTAATCTCCGCTTTTGTCTGTGTTCATAAATACGGCTACGTGCTTCATGCTAATCTGGGATCTGCGGAGAGATATGCTCCATCGGAGATTGCTCATTTTGCATTTCCCCCAGAGTATAAGCCCATAACGAGGGGAAGAGAGAGTGGAAGACCTGAGAACCGTGTCAGGTGGGCGAACGCTTCAATCACTGGATAAAGATGCTACAAACGTTCCTGACAGAGAATGACTCAGACATCCTATGACTAGATCATGAGGCCCAATGACCCAGTTTTGTTTCGCAGTATAAGGTTGGCCTGTCAGTGCTGATTCCTCTGGCTTCTAGTGACAGGAGTCTCCGCTGATTCCCCTATTTTAAGACCAGTGGCACATGCCAGGAATATAAAGCTCTTTTGATGTGTTTAAGCTTTAAACAAGGGCAAAGATCATGAAAGAATGAATAGCTGAAGTGCACTGATACATTTTAAGGAGATACAAGAAGAGACAAGGTTCAAGTTTGAACGTATAAATTGGACAAAAACCTGAAACCAGGCCATAGTCGTACATGATTAAAGTGTGCCCTCAAACGCCCTTCATTCCCTATGCGTTCTCCATTCTCTCCTGTATTTCTCTTGCTTCTCTCTGCAGGGTCAGAAAAAATCACTATTTACGAACAGAGTCCCTTTGAGTTCATGAATTGAATGGTTCACACCCTGCAGGATGTTGAATTAGAATTTGAATCTGAATGACGGGAAGAGGAATTTACCTAATTGCAATCCAAAGAAATTTGACACAGTCATTCAACAGAGGAATTGTACAACATCAACAAAATGGGCGAGAACAGATCACTGCTTCAGGTTTCCATCTTTTGACTTTGCTTCACAATGTCTGGCTATAATTTGAAGACATGGTTATTATGCTATTCTTCCATGTTCATCTTTCTTTAGTGTGTAATGTTGCTGTTTGAGCATGAAAAATGTTTCCAAAGTCCCTCAAGGGACTCCTGAAGGTCCCTCCTGAAACGCCTCCATTGTAGTCTTGAGTTTCTTCCGGGAACACCTCACAATATTCCTCATTTAAATAATTAATATGCAGAATAAAGGGGTAGGGCCTGGTTGAGTTAGTTAGTGTGTTAAACTGGTGGTTATGGTAAGGGGCGGGACATTTCCCAAACACACTCGAAACGCTCGACCAATCAGAGCACAGTGTGCTTTTCAGGAGGAGGGGCTTCATAGAGACAGGAAGTGAACAGAGCGTTACTGACAGACTGGGAAGAGAGGAGCCGCAACAATGGAGAATATGAGGAGAATAATCAACATTCAAGCAGGAAAACCTGTTCTAGTAGAGATCAAACACAACATCATGATATAAATAAGGGCACAATATAATGGCTTTTTAAATATGAAGGCATTCTGAAAAAAAATAAAATAAATCTGTGTGAGAACGAAGCGCGATTATTATAAAGGCAACATGTTTTTCCTAAATCAAATAATTGATTTTTATTTTTTCATTATACTAAAATAAATTATTAAAATGACATAGGGAATATTTACTTGTATTAGGTTGATAGTGTATATCTTTTCTACCCACTATTAGAGCAATTCATGTTCGATGCATACACTTTTAAAAAGATAAAAACAAGTAGACTTTGTTTTCATTTCCTTTTGTTAAAACGAGTCAATGTCAATGCCTTGAAATGAAAATTAAGTGCTTAATTTTGACTGCATTTGTATATCAAAAAATATACTTGCAGATGATATAATATTAATTAAAAATATAATGCCAATTAGAGTGTGTACGTTCATTACTATTAGTGTGTTTTGTAAAAAGTGTACATTGTAAAAATATAAAATTTAAAGTTACTTTAAAGTACATATTACATATGAATGTTTTACTAATATTGTGTCATGCTTTAAAGAAGTGCACTTATTTTAATGTTTACTATCATACTACAATAGCACTTGATTACAATTTTAGTTTACATTTAATTTTCATGTATATATTGTAAATAATAATAAATACATGACAAGTTCTAGTAACACTTTATTTTAGAGTCTGTGTTAGTGTAATTATACATTTAAGTACTTAGTTATAATAATTAACTACATGTACTTACTATATGGTTAGGGTGTGGTTTAGGGTTAGTTGCATAATTAAGCACAATTTATAGTAATTACTCTAGTAACTACATGTAACGTGTAACAAAGACACTGTGAAATAAAGTGTTAACCAAGTTTCAATAGAAATGACTAAATATATTTAGTTTACTTGAAATGCTTGTCGGTACATTCAGCTGCACTTATATTTACTGCCACATTACAAACACAAAAGATACATATAAAGATGCACTTAAGCGGGCCAGACTCAGAAACCCTTTAAAATTCAGCTAATTGCATTTTTCTTTTTAGTTGATAACATTATTCAAAACTGAAGCCACATGTTTAAAGCTCTTCACACATTCAGCAAAACAGAAGTCTTCGGATCAGACTTTGAATCATTGCTTTCACACAAAATACATTAAGTGACCACATTTTGCACAAACTATATTTATCTGTGGCACATTTTTCAAAGGCTAGCACACTGCTTTCAAATTTCTGCAGTAATTATTTTGAAATGTTGAAAATCTTAGCAAAAAATGAAATAATAACCATTCCAAGCTATTTGTGATTTCAGGGGAAGCGACCCAGGAGTGCTACTTTAGTCTCATTACCATGTTTTAGAAAACGGGGATTGCTTGGAATTGATTTTGTTTGGAAATATGGATCACAGAAGACCGGCTGGTGGGAAAGAGGTGTGGAATAGAGAGGGGAAGAAAGGAAGAGCAATAGTGGAGATCTCTGATGCAATACAGGACAGAATTATTGACCATGTTGGAAACCATGATCTCTCTCTGAGAGACGCCGGTCTAAAGCTGCAAACAAATCTGCACCGTTCAATAGTTGCATCAATAGAACGAATCTTCCTGCAAGTGAACAGGTGAGATCAGCATCCTTCAAGGATATTACAGTATGATAAAATGTCTACATTTTTGACATTTTGAAGTGCATTACAATAATTGTTGTGTTTTAGGATCCAAAGGTTGTTTCCGTGAGGCAGAATATCAGATTTTCAGATGTGCAGGATATTGCCACTGTAATGCATTTTCAATTAATTGCAATTACAGTTGCTAACATCCTTTTGTCCAATCTGTCGTCTTATTTCCAAATGTCTGAACACAATTAGCACAACATCCGTGTGTTGTGACAAGGGGCGCTGCTAAGGGGGGAAAAGTTAGGACGATTCTAAGGGCCCACACACTTTTAGGGGCCCCAGAGATCGATTTTATTAATTGAACGGGTGCAGTAGTAGGGGCCGTACCTCATATTTTTTCATAGGGCCCAAAATCCCTGGCCGCACCGCTGGTTGTGACCACACCATTAACACAATTCATGTTGTTTTCACACAGTACATTTAACTTGATTCTAAAATGCCTACATTTTCTTTTCACACAAGCTTACCCAATACCAAAATCTTATTTACAAATGCTTAAACACAGCATGACAGAAATGAAGACCTAATGTTCCAAACCTTAAAGTTCCCCTGTAGTCAATCATTTTATCCCTTAAAACTCATATTTAAACGTTTTTCCTTGAAAAAAGAATTCTTCATGGCTTAAAGTATCTTGAATGTAACTCGACACTCTTGCCTCATTAAGTATTCATGGTTCTATGAATATGCAAATGAGCCCCGCCTCCACTCACTCACTCACTCAGAGGTCCACTGGTTGACGATCACACGTTGATCTGATTGGTTACAAGGTCGTTTGTGACGTCAGAAGTCTCATGTGTTGTCATTGGTTCATTGTCTTGATTGTTAAGTCATCAGTCCTTGTGTATTTAAGCCCTCATGTTTGTGTTTGCCTTGTTACTTCGTCTAGTATTGTTTATGTTTATTTGTACACATTTATGTTAAATAAATATTGCACTTGGGTTTGTCAAGCTCGTTTAGTTGTTAAAACGCTCTCTCTCTCTCTCTCTCTCTCTCTCTCTGGGTAATGGGGGAGTGTGTGTGTGTGTGTGAGTGAGTGTAGTTCAGTTGTTTAAAACGCTCTCTCTCTCTCTGGGTAATGGGGGAGTGTGTGTGTGTGTGTGTGTGAGAGTGTAGTTCAGTTGTTAAAGCGCTCTCTCTCTCTCTGGTTAATGGGGGAGTGTGTGTGTGTGTGTGTGTGTGTGTGAGAGTGTTCAGTTGTTAAAGCGCTCTCTCTCTCTCTCTGGGTAATGGGGGAGTGTGTGTGTGTGTGAGTGTAGTTCAGTTGTTAAAGCGCTCTCTCTCTCTGGGTAATGGGGGAGTGAGTGTGTGTGTGTGTGTGTGTGTGTGTAGTTCAATTGTTAAAGCGCTCTCTCTCTCTCTGGGTAATGGGGGAGTGTGTGTGTGTGTGTGTGTGTGTGTGTGTGTGTGTGATTGTAGTTCAGTTGTTAAAGCGCTCTCTCTCTCTCTGGGTAATGGGGGAGTGTGTGTGTGAGTGTGTGGGTGTGAGTGTAGTTCAGTTGTTAAAACACTCTCTCTCTCTGGGTAATGGGGGAGTGTGTGTGTGTGTGTGGTGTGTGTGTATGTGGTGTGAGTGTAGTTCAGTTGTTAAAACGCTCTCTCTCTCTCTCTCTGGGTAATGGGGGAGTGTGTGTGTGTGTGTGTGAGTGTAGTTCAGTTGTTAAAGCTCTCTCTCTCTCTGGGTAATGGGGGAGTGTGTGTGTGTGTGTGTGTAAGTGTAGTTCAGTTGTTAAAGCGCTCTCTCTCTCTCTCTCTCTGGGTAATGGGGGAGTGTGTGTGTGTGTGTGTGTGAGTGTAGTTCAGTTGTTAAAGCGCTCTCTCTCTCTCTCTCTCTCTGGGTAATGGGGGAGTGTGTGTGTGTGTGTGTGTGAGTGTAGTTCAGTTGTTAAAGCGCTCTCTCTCTCTCTATGGGTAATGGGGGAGTGTGTGTGTGTGTGTGGGTGTGAGTGTAGTTCAGTTGTTAAAACACTCTCTCTCTCTGGGTAATGGGGGAGTGTGTGTGTGTGTGTGTGTGTGTGTGTGTGTGTGAGTGTAGTTCAGTTGTTAAAGCGCTCTCTCTCTCTCTCTCTGGGTAATGGGGGAGTGTGTGTGTGTGTGTGTGTGTGTGATTGTAGTTCAGTTGTTAAAGCGCTCTCTCTCTCTGGGTAATGGGGGAGTGTGTGTGTGTGTGTGTGTGTGTGTGTGTGTGTGTGTGTGTGAGTGTAGTTCAGTTGTTAAAGCGCTCTCTCTCTCTCTCTGGGTAATGGGGGAGTGTGTGTGTGTGTGTGTGAGAGAGTGTAGTTCAGTTGTTAGAGCGCTCTCTCTCTCTCTCTGGGTAATGGGGGAGTGTGTGTGTGTGTGGGTTTGAGTGTAGTTCAGTTGTTAAAACACTCTCTCTCTCTGGGTAATGGGGGAGTGTGTGTGTGTGTGTGTGTGTGTGTGTGTGTGTGTGTGTGAGTGTAGTTCAGTTGTTAAAGCGCTCTCTCTCTCTCTCTGGGTAATGGGGGAGTGTGTGTGTGTGTGTGTGTGTGTGTGATTGTAGTTCAGTTGTTAAAGCGCTCTCTCTCTCTCTCTCTCTGGGTAATGGGGGAGTGTGTGTGTGTGTGTGTGTGTGTGTGAGTGTAGTTCAGTTGTTAAAGCGCTCTCTCTCTCTCTGGGTAATGGGGGAGTGTGTGTGTGTGTGTGTGTGTGGGTGTGAGTGTAGTTCAGTTGTTAAAGCGCTCTCTCTCTCTCTCTCTCTGGGTAATGGGGAGTGTGTGTGTGGTGTGTGTGTGTGAGTGTAGTTCAGTTGTTAAAGCGCTCTCTCTCTCTCTCTCTGGGTAATGGGGGAGTGTGTGTGGGTGTGGGTGTGAGTGTAGTTCAGTTGTTAAAGCGCTCTCTCTCTCTCTGGGTAATGGGGGAGTGTGTGTGAGTGTGTGGGTGTGAGTGTAGTTCAGTTGTTAAAACACTCTCTCTCTCTGGGTAATGGGGGAGTGTGTGTGTGTGTGTGAGAGTGTAGTTCAGTTGTTAAAGCGCTCTCTCTCTCTGGGTAATGGGGGAGTGTGTGTGTGTGTGAGTGTAGTTCAGTTGTTAAAGCGCTCTCTCTCTCTCTGGGTAATGGGGGAGTGAGTGTGTGTGTGTGTGTGTGTGTGTGGTGTGTGTGTGTGTGTGTGTGTGTGTGTGTGTGTGTGTGTGTGTGTGAGTGTAGTTCAGTTGTTAGAGCGCTCTCTCTCTCTCTCTCTGGGTAATGGGGGAGTGTGTGTGTGTGTGTGTGTGTGTGTGTGAGAGTGTAGTTCAGTTGTTAAAGCGCTCTCTCTCTCTCTCTGGGTAATGGGGGAGTGTGTGTGTGTGTGAGTGTAGTTCAGTTGTTAAAGCGCTCTCTCTCTCTCTCTCTGGTTAATGGGGGAGTGTGTGTGTGTGTGTGTGTGTGTGTGTGAGAGTGTAGTTCAGTTGTTAAAGCGCTCTCTCTCTCTTCTGGGTAATGGGGGAGTGTGTGTGTGTGTGAGTGTAGTTCAGTTGTTAAAGCGCTCTCTCTCTCTCTCTGGGTAATGGGGGAGTGAGTGTGTGTGTGTGTGTGTGTGGGGGGGGGGGGGGATGTGAGTGACACCTGGTCAGGCTGCATTATGAGAGAAGCTGAACTCTCTCGATGAGCGTTTGACTTCACCGGTGAACACTGGCCCACGAGGCTCTCGACTCTCGGCCAGAACAGTGTTTACCTCCGGGAGACGGCTCTCACCGCAGCAGATGAGGACGCTGGGTAATAATATTCAGCAGATAAAAAGCCCTTCATGAAGCAGAGCCTCTGCATGGGCCTGATATTAAACACACAGAAGAGTCCAGAAAACTTTTAATGTGAAAAAGAGAAGAGAAAGAGTGAACCGGATCTACTTGGTCAGCTCTTCTTTTGCCTTCAGATCTTCAGAGTAAATCAGAGAAGCGAAGCCATAGCTGTGTTTTGTTCTGTTTTTAGAGTTGAGGTTTTGAGATGTTGTTGTGAGCAAAAGGAGGGGGTCAGGGCCTCCGGAGAGACATAAATAATACACAGAATTTTGATTCTGCAATATAGCCTGTCATATTGTTTATTCATGACTGTCATTCTAAACCCCGTCTGCAGGGATATAGATATACATAACAAATCTCGCACTTTAATTGACTGTAAAAAAAGGTGAAGATAGCAATTTAGGGTCAGAGTTACTAACAGCTTTTGCCGTTTAAAAACTACTGTCAGGATTTACTAAAGACACGCAGTGAAAAATTAGTGCTGGAAAGGTGAGGACAGGGTTATTTTTGCTGCTAATGTTTTTGCATTTGCATCTGTAGAGTTTCTCTTTCGCAGTATTTATGAGAGGAGAGTATTTAAATGAATCTTGCAAGGTGATTTACTAAGGCAAGGCACTTTTATTTCTGGAGCACATTTAAAACAGCCACTGCTGACCAATCTAACAACTTTAGACAATAAAATACATAAACACAGGGACAAACATAAATTCATAAAATTACATTGAACCAAAACCCAGAGAGAAAAAAAAATCTTCAGTGAGGATTTAACTCGATCAACAGCCTTATGTGTTCCAGCAAATCCTTCTGCAGACGCAACAGAAAAGACACCATCACTCTTTAACTTCAAGCGGAAGGTTTGCGTTAATTTACTGCTTTTGCACCATTATTAACCGCACAAAAAAAGCACTAAACCAGACGCTATTTGCGCTGCTCTTGTTAGATTGTGTTGGTCATTTTGTAAATGATCGGCTGTGTTCTTTATGTGTGTGTTGTCAGTCGATCCCAAGCAGAACTTTCCATCGGCGCTTTATGGGGTTATAGCGCTCTCACGCTAATTTGCCCTGTTTAGTCAATCTGACCATAAGTATACAGTTGGGATGCCGTTTGCACACAAGCTCCAACAATCCATGGGCTTTTGCTACATGAGCTTATTTTAAGAGAGATTTTTAGATCAGATATTAGTTTTTGAAAGAAGTCTCTTCTGCTCACCAAGGCTGTATTTATTTGATCAAAAGTACAGTGTCGACAGTAATATTGGGACATATTGTCACAATTTAAAACAGCTGATTTTTATGTGAATATCTAGTAAAGTGTAATTTATTCCTGTGATCAAAGCTGAATTTTCAGCATCATTACTCCAGTCTTCAGTGTCACATGATCCCTCAGAAATCAACCAGAAAATGTTGCCTTGCAGAGTTCGAAAAGCATTCATTTGGTGTTTTTGGTAAACAATTAGTAAGTAATGTGTGACCAATCAGGTCTAGTCATTGACAAGCGATGGGTGACCAATCAGGAGTGAATAGTTTAGCATCAACGGTGCCATGCGTGGCTGCAGACAATGACTCGGAAGGAAACCGTCTTTAATATAATAATCCACAAAAGTACACAGGAGAAGCTCAGGGGAAAACACAGCCACGTAAGTTAGACGACACAGAAATGAGAAAACTGAGGGCTTAAAGGCCCCCTAAAATCAAATTGTATGTTTTTAAGCTTTTAGTATGAATATGTTAGCCTTAAGGTTATGAATAAGCTCCAAAACAATGAGACAATTCACATTTAAGAGATATAAGCATTCAAAACTTACAGTCTCTCACTTCGCTAAAATGGATCAGGGATTTTTATGACATCACCACTTCTCATCCCATCTTCTGTCCTATCAAATGCTCTCTAGAATCTAAGCTCCGCCCCCTCTGCTATAAACACCACCAGGCCAAAGTAGTTTTCCAACGTTGGTTAAGAATGAAATGGCTGTAATTTCTACTATTGAATCCAGCGTATCATCAGCGCTCGGATTCGCTTCCATGGTGCTGTCAGTCTGTGAGCTAAACTAAACGCTATTGGCCTGTTTGAAAAGGGGAGGAGCCATTCAATATGTCCCGCCTTAGCTTCCTGTTTCAGTGGAAGTTACATCAACGCATCAAACAAAGCTGCGCGATCCAATGCACTTCAGTGGGCCTTTAAATACACACGTAACACACAACCCCTGGGTAACTCAATAAATGACCATGGTAACAGACAAGGTAAGGAGAAACTGGCAAACAGAAAACAATGAGGACTGAACCAAAACTCAACAGCTGCATCAAACAGGTGACCAATCAGGGCCTCAGATCTGACACATGACTGGGTCAGACCAGGCCCGGTTCTAGAACCAAATCACTGAGGGTGCTTCTGAAAATAGTGAGGGTGCTTACTGCTTACATAAACATAGGAAATGGCTCCCAATCGTCATCATCTGAAACAACGCAGTCTCATGAAAGTGCGTATCAATACCACGAATGTTATTTCTCGTGCCATTTTTACGGCAAAAATGTTTTTTTGCGTGTATATGCTACGCACTGAAAACCCCTTGGGTAGGATTAGGGGGAGGGGGGATGGGGGTGCATGCGTATTACACGCCATAAAGTGCGTATCATATGCACGCGAAAACTGCGTATCATATACACGCAAAAACAAATTTTTGCCGTATAAATGGCGCGAGAAATAACATTTGTGGTATTGATACACACTTTGATGAGATCGGGCTGTCTGAAAATAGTAGGGAGACCGGGATGCATTTAGAGTGATTTACTGCATGGTTTAAATGCAGTTAGAATGGTCAAAGTTCAAAATAGGGGGAATGCCCTCTACGAGTTTTTGTTCTTTACATTTATATCATATGATATAGTTAAGAAATGTTACACAAAGAGTGCTGTTTTTCCCAAATATCAGCAGTAGGCCTATTGCAAATGTGTGAATAATTGAAATTGATTTTATTCTGCAGTTGAATAATGAAGTTAAATATAAGTAACTTACATTTTAAACATTTACTTCTGACGACAATGAAACAGTCCTTATGAACGAAACTCGGTCACTCGGCGGCCGCGACACTAGGTTTGTCGCCGGTGTTTGCAGGGGTGTCAAGCGGAGAGTGAGGTTGTAGGCGGGGTTCGCTGCTGTCATCGGTAGGCGGTGTCATTTCATCTTGTCATGTACTAGAGGTTTGAGCTTTCTTGAGCCAATATCTTATGTCCATGATGAAAAATGGACAATTCATATTTTTAGGCTACCTAAAGCCCCGTCTAAGAAAGTCAGCGAGCTAATTCCTGAGCGGGACGCACACACGCAAGGAAAGCGGGCAATTTAAGAGACAGCTTCACCTATGCGTATCACGACCGCAAAAGGACACAACCAATCACATGCATTAAACGTGAAAGCATAATTAAATAAATTCTGATTTGAAAAATCGTGTAAATGGATTTATTTTGTATGTATGTGAAATCCGTCTGTGATTCTATTGTCGGCGAAATCTCGTTTACACGTGTGCTATTAATAATTTCATCTGAGGGTGCTTTCACTTTTGTTTGAGGGTGCTTAGCACCCTCTAGCACCCCTGTAGAACCGGGCCTGGGTCAGACCAATGGTATTTTCTCTGACAGCTCTGCAGAATCGAGCAGCTCTCAAGCAGTCCTGGTTCAGTTTTACATAAGCTAATAATCACTACACACTAATAGAAACGTTTGCAACGATCACTACAAAAACTGTATTGTTATTTCCATTGCTGAAGAGTAATAAAACCATTATTTGAAGGGTCAGAGAGGGGAAGTGCATTTGCTTTCATGTCAAGACTGAGGAGTCACGAGAAAAAACTCTTGATGAAAAATTGATTAAGTATCAAATCCAGATATGATTTATGAGAGGAGGAATACAATACAATACAATACAACACAATGCAGATGTTCTCATCATGTCTTTGATGAGGAGAGACAAATCAAATGGAATGAAAATAATTTTACAATAAATTCATAATGCGGTGGAGTGCATGGGATGATTTCCGCATCTGAGCTCATTTCAAATGACTGTGACTAACTAATTCAGACAAGGCTTGCGTTTCCCGTCAATCTTCCCAATCCGCTCGGCATAATTCAGCTCCTCTGTCTTTTTGGGAATCACGGAGCCATTAAGAGATGTAGAATAAACCTCTGGGGCGTCTGAGTCAAGTTTCCATCTCCTTTATCACTTACTGTTTCCTGACAAAAATAAGACACCGATTTTAATCACTGGCGTCTTTGAAGGCAGTTCTGAGGATTTGAACATTCGGTTACACTTTATATTACTGCATAAATAAACCGAAATTACGGTGCATGTTTCTGTAATTATAGTGTACCTCTGTGTAGGTATAAGGGAACAATATGTTAAGTTTTGGGTAATAAAGGGGTAAAGATATACAACCTGCAAAGAACTTCGTAAGTAAATGAAAAAAGAAAATAAGCTGCTACCTATACCTGTTTAAAACCAATTGTTTGTTTTCTCTGTTCAACTGTTGGCGATTATTGTCATTTATACCATTTGTACAGTGTGATTTCAAGATTATTTCTGTTCTGTTTACAGTTTGTACAGTGTTTATTGTGATTGTTTATTGTTAAACTTGTTTTAATAAATGTTTTAGGTTAATTGTGCTACTGTTCTTTTACAAGTACTAATTTAGAAATGTGTTGATAATGCTAATGGTGAAGCTAGGTGTCTGTTTCAGCATACTGGTTTAATGTTGTATTTACCCTGTAACTACACAGAACAAGCGCCACTTTAATTTACAGCCCGCAGGAGTTACACTTACCCTGTAACTACACAGGTGAAACGGGTAACAAACACTACTTACTTTGTAACAATACGAAACAACACTATTTGCACAGTAATTACAGAGAAAGGTACTCTTATTTAGAAAACAAAACAAAAGAAAAACTTTTTAATTACACAGTATATTTGCCCTGACATTTAAATGTCATAACAATACAACGTGATAAGGTAAGTACTGTACTACATGGTATGTTCTAAATTAAAATCATAGCAGAAACTATTTTTTTGGCTTAATGTTAAGTAGTCTAGTAAGAAAAGCCAATAAATATTTTTTTTATATTACTGTGATTACATACAGCCATATATATATACGTTTTATTTACAACCCAGAGATGTCAAAATTGTCAAATTGTCATTTGTCAAAAGCAGTATATCTGCTTGTTAACCCTTTATTACCCAAAACATATTGTTCCCTTATACCTACTGTACACAGAAGTACACTATAATTACAGAAACGTACACCATAATTTCGGTTTACTCACGCAGTTGTTTGCGGGTCGTAATATAAAGTGTTACTGAACATTATTAGCCCGTAGTGCATGTTTGCAACTACATTTGGGACCGAATTCAAACTTGTAATTAATGAGTGTGAGATCTGTTTGGAAAGAGCATAAGACTATGTTGTTAGTTTAATGATTTCTTCAGTATTATTGGGGAGTTCTGAACATTTTTATGTTGCCAGTCTGAGACTCTTTCACAAGAGTCTAATGTCCTGAAATGATCGGAAGTTTGATCATTAGTAATTTCAGCATGAGGTTTATGACTGTTTGATAAGACTCATCTCCTCCAGTCATCTCTCACAGATCCTGATGATTATGAAGATACATTCGTGTTCATATGAGCTTCTCAAACGTTTTCATCACAACTTAATTTCATCGTGTGCAATCAATGTAAATTTGTAAAATAACACTGTAATCGATTTGTGAAATTGTAATTTGCCATAACTGGATGTACATTGTGACCTTGTCACCACAAATGGAGAACCTAATTTTCAAATCTAACATCATATAGTCTTTTAATTATGCATTTTATTTAATATAGTATTTTTCTGATTAAAAGTAAAAACTGGGCAGAGGATTTTCAGTTCTCAAGATGCTTTGACATCTGACTGGATGGGGAATATAATGATAAATAGGGAAAAAATAGGGAGATTTGTTAGTGTTCTTTTAAGGTGTCCTCCAAACACCATCACTGTATACGACATTGTATGAATAATGTTTAGAATGTACTACATTCTATATAGTACATACTACATCCAGCATGTTGTCTATGTCACGTGAGTCACGTCGCTTCACAGGCATTCATAAATCCTCTCCTGTTGTCTCATGGTATAGTTTGGTGTCCATCCGGTTTTATGAGTTTTATAAATTTGAACATACTACTTCATGCTTAATATCTGTGAACACTTCGTTTTGATGCTCCCCAACAGACAAGTAACTTTGCAAGTACATGTCAACTTACTCTACTAACCCGAACCGAACAGTCTACTATTACTCTAATGAGAGTAAATTGACATGTTGTTGCAAAGTTACTTACAGTTAGTAGAATAACTAAAGAGGACTGTGTTACCAAACAACTAAAGTTACTAAGTTTGAAACTTATTGTAAAGTCATAAGAAGTTGATTTGCATTAAATGGAAAGTTCTGTCATGAAACTCTAGATGGCGCAGGCTGACGGGTCCTCAACTCAATCTGCTTGCAATCAATCACATCATTATATAGGTTACAGCTGATTGGTTCCTGCTGTATCAGTAGCCAATGAGCTCGCAGATCAACTTTAAAATACTTGGTCAGCATTTTCTGTCGCTGTCGCAGCTCTTTCAGAAACCCTCCTCCTTCCCCAGCTCCACCTGTATAGATCTGCTACGGGTCATTCATGCACTCTATATCATACAGCAGCATGTCTTCATGCTCAGCAATGTGTCGTGTGTCGTGTGTGTATTGGCAGTAGCAAATCCCATCTTGCATGTTACCATCTGGTCGAAGGGATAAGGTACCATTATTACAGACTGCCCGTGCACAACGATCTTTAATATCCTCCAGTAAAGCTCTGTTAAATAAATCCTTGTGATATGTCAGTTGTCATTTTACATCTTTGGCAGTGATTTTGCTGTTGCGAGCGGGATGTTGTTGATGCCTGTTGTATTTTGTAAGGTACTTTTGTATTTTTGATGTTTGTCAGTATTTGTCATTTGGTGTTGGATGATGACTGAAGGGTGCCACAGACACAAAAATAATTTCCAAAAGGAAATAAATGAATTAGACAATAAACTAAACCCAAGTTTGCTCTGCTGCAGCAGAAATAACAGCAGTAGATCCATTCTGCCAAGACCAAACATATCAACATTACCATATCCCTTACCATGCCATGCACTCAGAGAGTCGTCATGGCAGCAATATATTTATGAAAAATAACAATAATAATAATAAACACGTGCAATTGGTCTTTGTTGAGGCCTAGAAATACTAGATTTGAGCTAAAGCCAAAAGTTATTTCAAATCTGAGGATGATAACTCTAAAACTGAAGAATTATATTTTTCCTGACTGCATGTCAAGTGCCTCTGGTAAGTTTCAAGTCTTTTAGGAAACAATAGTTTTCGACACTTGAACACTTGAAATGTAACAATTCTGCGACACATTTGGAAAGTATTTTGACATCACATTAACTTTGAACAATTCCATAGATGAATACACAATTTCCCTTTCCCCCAAAACTGGCAGCTTCCCAGTAGAAGAAAGTTATTTAAAAACCTATTTGCCAAAAGTGTGTCAAATAAAAAAACGTCTTTCTTATCACGAAGCCTAGTGGAAAGCCATTCTGCTTTCGTCTTCCTCTGAGAGATCAAAAAAGGACTTAGGGTTCCACATCCAAACACTGTCCAGGTCAGTTTGTGTGTGTCAAGAACACATTTCTAGCAGGAACTCTGAGAAGCCCTACTTGTTATTCATCTGGCGGTTCCTTTGTAAGACTCCAGTCATCTGGAATATGAAGAATTAATAACCGAGGTTCTGTCTGTGGGCTTGACAAGTTTAAGCAGGGAAAACTGAATATTTCAGAGCTTGGAGAGCACTCACCTCTCAAACTGACATGCTTTTGCCTTTTGAAGATCTAGAAACACGTCCGACTCATGATCAAGAGCGCACATTAACCATCCCAAAGATCCGATTCCCCAAAACACGAGCCAGAAAGACAAGATGGAGAGCCGTTCCTGATTGGTGACTCCCGTCAACCCGCTAAATGCGGGTAAAAATCAATATTGGCGGCTAACGCTGTCAAATCACTGGACAATTTGGCGTGTTAGATATAACGTTTACTCACTTTGCTGGGGAAGTTTGTGTAAGACAAATCTGCCCAGATTTAGTGCAAATGCTCAACTGGAGAGTACTCATGATATATTAAAACAGCCTATTGCGTAGAATCTGCTCATATCTGGCTTACTTGAACACACACGTCATACGCAACAAATAACAGCGCGCTTGTTCATTTGCATTGAAGCAATAGCAAAGATTAAAAAGCATTTGGATAAACAGAAAATACATTTTTTGATGTTCTTTGTACTGTATTGATCTGTCCACCTAAAACAAATTTTTCGTAAAAGGATGAGGATGAAAGAGGAATCGAGGAGGTGCTGATTTTATTTGAATAAGAATTTAATGCAAGAAATCCAAATTTTATAATATATAAAGTATATACTGTATATATTATACAATTTGGATTTCTTGCATTCATTTCTTTTTCTTATAATTATTATTATTATTATTTTTTGGCTAATAGAAGTTCTGAATTGGGCAGTAACTTAATTTAGTGGCCAAATTGGCCGGTGAGTGAAAAGTTCATTTCAAACCCTGCTCCTGAGTCGTATGGATTTTCCATAAAAGACCCACTTTTATGCTCCGGGCCTGTACAGTCCAAAAAGACATGGTAAATGGTTTTCCTTGGCAATACTTCTTCAGCTGGCTGTTGTGTTTGCCTCTCTGCTCCCTTTATAAATGATGTTACTTCCCTCTTTGCTTATACTAGGGCGGGACAGGACTGTTGTGTTTTGAGGGCTTTTTATAACCACCTTTCCCCTCGCATTTCCCACATGATGGATTGGAGACTGCAGCTGTGAATTTCTCTGACTCCAGGAATCCATCACTTCTCTGGCTGTTTTGTCTCGTAAACTTAGCCTCTCACTGCAACGCAATAAGCAAAACAGGAAAAAACAAAGGTTTTTCCGTTCTGAAGGAGCGGGTCATTTACAATTGTATAAGTCAGAAAGCAGGTCGCTCGTTTAGAAACTGGAAAGATGCTGTAGAAGCCCAGCTGTTTCACCAAAGTCTGAGGAAATGGATTCTTGATGAGTTGGAACGAAAGATGGAACATACGCTGTGAAAGGGAATTATGCCTTACAGAAAACTGAGGCTGAGATGTACATCTTGTAATGTGATGGATCTGTCCTGACACGCGTCTGGTTGCTGTCATTGCTGTGTTTACTGATTGTCACCTCAAATGAAAACTTGCTGTCTGATTTGAATGTGATTGGATAAACAGACATAAAATGCTCTGTGAATACAAACACACAGAACTACTCTTGCTGTCTTGATTCATCAAACACTGAGCAGGTTCTTTTAATTGAACAATGAGTTATCGGTTTGATTCCAATCCAAGACTACAATTGAAGCCAGAACTGTTTTGCGAACTTAAAGGGAGACTCCACCCATTTGTATTAAGCTTTCCATTGTTAGAAACCCAGTCATACTATTGAATGGTCGTGCAACAGTCTCTCATTTTCCCCTGAGACGAGAGAAATCCGCTATTTACCTTTTTCACTTCCTCCGACAATGACGCAAAAATCGTCATTTTACGTCATTGTAGGAAGTGTGTGTGTGTGTGTGTGTGTGGGGGGGGGGGGTTCTGTAAAGACTACAAGCACTAGCTCCCACCCTCTCAAACACGCCCACAGGGGGTTGGACCTGATGCGCTAACAGACCTATCACAGATCAGTGCCAGTGCGTTTGATTTCACCGGCACAAACTTTTTGAAACATTTGTAAACAGACGAAATCATAGGAGATGTGTTGCTTTACAGCAGACGACTATGTCAGTGTGTGTTCTCAGTAGCCACTAGTTGCTAATAGAGTCGAGTCAGAAAGAACCTTACCTGCAGGCAAATGCGTTTAGCGCTACTAGCACTGCTAGTTCCAGACGTTCCTGGCTGTTCGTCGTCATCATCTGACAAGGTAAATATCGACGGAATTGCAGTTTTCACAACCGCGGGTCTCTTCAAATGGTGTGTTCACACCGAACGCAAATTTAATTATTTACGCGAGTGGATTACATACAAAGTCAATGCAAAGACGTGAATAGACGCATCATTCGCGCCGGGCGTTGCGAATGACGCGAATTGGGCGACGCGTTTGCCGCGAATGTCTTCCGCGCAAGTTGAAAAATTTTAACTCGAGCGAATGTTCAAGCGTCTAACTAGATGCGATAGACGCGTATTTGACGCTCTATTCCGTTCAGTGTGAACACACCATAAGGGGTTGGGTTTGAAATCTTCTGGATTGAAATGTAGACCGCACACCGTCAGATGTTTTAGTGCTTCAATGGCTGTGTCCTCTCCGAACTTCGGGTCATTGATTGCCCGTAGCCACTTTTTGCACAAGTCCAAATCTTTGGGTAATCTATGAAAACTTACTCCGTGTATTTTCCTTGTGCTTGCTGAACATGCCGGTACTATGCAAGTGCACACCATTTCGAAACAAAAACGAGGAGTAATTCAATAATTAGTTCGCAAAGTAACTCATCGCTAGAAATTGTGTGGAATGATTCCAGGCGGTAGCGTAGAGGTGGGAGTGGCCTGCGGAGCTGAGCATTGCAATGCACTATGGGATTGTTGTCTAAATCCACAAGCACTAAAAAGTCATTTATCTGCCAAGGAGGACCCAAATTAGAAATTAATGCTACTATTCTACTACATATCACCCACTTTCAATACATATTCATGTCTCCACTGGTGGAATACCCTTTAAGGAAGGGCTGCACATTTGATCGAAATAAAACTGAAATGGAATTTAGTTTATCAGATTCCAGGCTTATTTCACAGTAAATGCTGCTCCACATGTTCTCTAAATTTGGTTTGCTTATAATGTGCATTTGAATAGGGAAACAAAGAGAAGTGGAAATTAAAGAAATTGAGACAGCCAAGAATTGTAAAAAAAAAAAAAAGATATGTATATATATATATAAAAACAGTTTTTATATATAACAATATATTTTCAACAGTTAAATATTAAAATAGTAAAATTTCTTATTTTGTTTACTATTTTACTTCAATAATAATAAATGTATTTTAAATTACACTATTTTAAGGTGTCCTTTACATCGTGATTATACATTTGAGTGATAATAATTAATGTAGCTACTTATTTTAGGGTTAGGTTTAGTTATGTTTAGTATGCACAATTTGCAGTTATTACTATAGTAACTACATGTAACAAGGAAACTGTGAATTAATGTGCTACCTTATTTTACAGTACAATTATTAATAATATTTTAAATTCAAATTGATATATCACCCTTTCTGATAAAATGTTGTGCACTCAAAAAAAAATAAAAAAAAATAAAAACAAGCACAGCAAACCTGGAGCTCAGTTCTGAAAAATGTTTGTTAAATTATGACCAGTTTTGAAGGGTCTGAACCGAATTGGCTCTGACTGCAATTGGTTACTCACTACCACAAATATGCATAAGAAAAAATAAGATGTGCTGAATCACATATTGTATTTGTGGATTTGGTAGAGTTTGTCAACTGAAGAAAAAAATAAAATAAAATAATAATAAGATATATATATATATTGGATGTGAAGGCTTAACAGACTGGATATGAGTAATTACAATAGATTGCGTTTTCTGGCTTGATTATGATTCCATAAGCAATGCATTGAATTTTTACACCACATCTACTGAATCCACCAAAAGCTGCTCACACTGAGAGAAGAACAGAGTTTAGAATGAAGTTTATAAACCGTCATCCTTTTCTATGGATTTATCAGTCTGAATTCATCTCTTGTCTACATATACATATTTAATATGTCAGCCTTCAGGCTTAGCAAATTATTTTCAAACCCTTTGGTTATCCAAGCCAGCGTTTTTGTAGAGCCTGTTATGAAGTTTTAATTCATGCTCTGTAAACCAAACAGGGATCTTTTGTTTCTAGTTTTTACAATATTGGTTTTGACTGAATATTCATACATTATGGCAAGAAAGCAGTTTCTGATGAATGTTCAATGGGAAGAATGTTTAGCTGTAAGGGTTTGGAAAGCATTGAGGCTCTCAGCGCCTCCAGCAACAGAAGTAGGTATCAAACAAACCCTGATGGTGAGGCAGCTGGGGGAAATGCTCAATTCAGAGACAGAGAAACAAAGAAAGAAAGACGAAAAACATAGTGTTTAGCATATGCCCATATGGTTTAAGGTCCTTAAACAGTCTTAGCTCTTAAAAATAAAGGTCCCAAAAGGGTTGTTTCCATAATGATGTAACAAATTTCAATGGCCTATACCTCCAGATATTTTTCAGAACAGCAATTCATGCTTTCATTTCATCTTGCCTAGATTACTGTAATTAAGGGTTAATCCCTCTTCTATAGAGCGTTTACAAATGGTTCAGAATGTGGCAGACATAAATATGAACAGATCACACCTATTTTAACTTCTTTGCACTGTTTTTAAATCACTAAAAGGCCTAGATAATGGATGTGGGTGTGTGTGTGTGTGTGTGTGTGTGTGTGGGGCGTGTGTGCGCGTGTGTGTGCGTCACATGCACAGAAGTTTCATGTTCAGTGTGAACAGACAAATAGCTTTGGAGGATGTTGTTGTGTTCTTGTGTGGTGTTACACTGACAAGATCAACTGAAAAACTGATAACAAGTGTCATAATTTATCACCCCAACAATAATTGGAGGGAAATGCAAAACATTGCTCATATATTATTAAAAGGTATCATTTTCATTTGAGCTGTATCCAAACTGAATATGCATATTCAACCAGAGGGAAACATTGCACATGAAATCAGTTTTGTTGTGTTGGTCTTTGAGCAGCAAATCAAAACACCTCTGAGAAGCTTCCGCCACACAATATTGCAACAATAAATATACTGATTCATATCCTCCAAATTACAAAGACTGATCTGAACTTGGAAAACACACACACACACACACACTAGAGACGTCGTGCTCGTTTGAATGATGAAACCATTACTTATTCCTCAATTGACAGTCCTGATTACTGAGTGCAGCACAATTCATATGCAAATAATATGCATAAGCTAATTAGACATCTGATTTTATTGACACCCTCAACTGTATTGTCATACAGTACACAAGACAAGCCTGGAGCCAGAAAACACACTACCATCTCTAATATATTACAGAGTCTCTAATATATAACAGAAGTTCTCTCTCTTGCTTCACCAGACCTCAGTCATATCACATCATCTTCAATGACAGTCTGTCAGACATTTAGGAGAAACGTTGGAATAATCTTATAAAGCTGAATTTTACTTCTACCTTCTTTAAATATTAATGAGGATTTTGTGAGTTTCACGAATCTGGTCCATGCACTTCCGGTTAGTCACCACCAGAGGTCACCCACTGGACTATTGCACTTCACTACAATCCCCATCATTCATTGCATTGACGACACACACAGCTGATCTCCACTAATCACGCTCACACCTGAGAACTATCTCTCACTCTTTATAAGCCTTGGACTTTCTCTCCCTGGGGCCGAGTATTGTATTGCGCTTCAGCCGTAAGTATGGTGGTAGCACCCAGCAATGTCCTCTCCGCCTGTCATGTCACAGTCAAAGGAACTGTAGATGAACACTGTACCTGTCCTGTTAATGAACCTTACCTGATTCTTGATGCTACCACTGCAGAACCTTCAGAGGTGTCAGTGGTAACTGTTTATGAACCCTTGTCTTGCCCTGTCACGGCTTTGGAGGCCGTCTGTAAATCCTCGTCTTGCCCTGTTACCGATCCAGAGAATGTTCCCGTCATAACTGCCAAGCCAGAGACTGTTCACATCCGATCCAGTCAATGTCAATGAGTCCGGTCTTAAGCTGTCTTCCTGTCCAGTTCCAATCAATGCTGAACTATCATTGTGTTATGAACTAGCCAAGGTGGCTGATTTTGAAATATCTGTCCTGCCTGATTCCATCAAGGAATCTAAACTTGTGTTGTCTGTCTGTCCTAGTGCTGTTGTTGAGTCTGAATGTAAACTATCTGTCGGTCCTGATTTAAGCAATGTGTTTGTCGAACCAAGTGTTTGTCCCATTTCAATCTGTGAATCTGTTTTTTGCCCCACTAGTCCAGTCACGACCCCAGAAACCTTACCCAAACTCTCTATAGGCTCTAGTAGCCCTGTCACAGCCCAAGGCCTGCCGTTGAACTCTTAACCCTTTCTGTCATGAACTCAGAAACCATGATTGCACTCTATGTCTGTCCCATTTTGACCAAAGAGCCTGATTTTGAAATGTTTGTCACCCAGTTTCCCTCAATGAGTCTGTTTTTTGAATTGTCTTTACAATTTCTGGCACTGAACGGTCCACTTCAGTCCCTGACAATGCACCAGATTTTGGAATGTCTGTCAGTCCAGTTACAGTCAATAAGCATGATTATGAACTGTTTACCAGCTCAATTGTCATCTGGGAAATTACTGACGAATTTGTTGTATTCCCTGCCTTGACCCTTGGGGCCATAGATACTCTGTCTGTTTCGTGTGTCTCTGTGTTCCCTAGGTCCCAGTTCATGCCATGGTCCTCAGTCTCTTCTGCTCCGCTGTGTGGTCAGCTGTCTGGCTCTGGTGGTCTTCTGCTCAGGTCTGGTGGTCTTCTGCTCTGCTGTGGTGGTCTGCTGTCTGGCTTTGGTGGTCTTCTGCTCCGGTCTGGTGGTCCTACACTCTGCTGTGGTGGTCTGCTGTCTGGCTCTGGTGGTCTTCTGCTCCGCCGTGATGGTCTTCTGCTCCGCCGTGGATGGTCTTCTGCTCCGCCGTGGTGGTCTTCTGCTCCGCCGTGGTGGTTCTTCTGCTCCGCCGTGGTGGTCTTCTGCTCCGCCGTGGTGGTCTTCTGCCTCCGTCTGGTGTCTTCTGCTCCGGTCTGGTGGTCTTCTGCTCTGCTGAGGAGATCTTTGTCTCTGTACCGCCCCCCCTGTTCTGCCTCTGCTCCATCACCCTCCTGGATTATATAGGAGCGTCTGAAGCCGCTCCTTGGGGGGGGGGCTATGTCACGAATCTGGTCCATGCACTTCCGGTTGGTCACCACCCAGAGGTCACCTACTCACAGCATGGACTCTTGCACTTCATTATAATCCCATCATTCATTGCATTGACGACACACCAGCTCATTCTGCTAACACGCTCACACCTGAGAACTATCTCTCACTCTTTATAAGCCTTGGACTTTCTCTCCCTGGGGCCGAGTAATGTGTAACAGGCCGGACAAGACGAGAGACGTGCGGATCCATATGCAAGGCTTTATTCCAAAACATGGTCATAATACAGGCAAGGTCAATAAACAGCAAACAGGTAAAGTTCATTAACAGGACAGGTACAGTGCTCATCTACGGTTACTATGACCGTGACATGACAGGCTGAGAGAACATCGCTGGGCGCTATCACCATACAAGGGGTACACGCCATACACGCTTCGAGAGGTTCTGCAGCACGTGCCGCCACCTCTGGAGAAACTACAACGGGTCGATCATCTGTGACTTGGCTTGACTCACGACGATCAACTGTGACTTGGCCTGACTCACGACGATCAACTGTGCCTTGGCTTGACTCACGACGATCATCTGTGACTTGGCTTGACTCATGACTGGTAGTTATGACAGAACGGGATGTTGTTGTGTCCACCATCTTGTGAGCGTGCTCTGGTGCAGCCACCATTACATGAGTGGTGCGGAGTCGCGTTCCTCTCTGCGACACCCACCGTGAACGCTGAACCAGCAGTCAATAAACCATAGTCCATAAACTGACTGAAAGATGAACACAGACCCTCATGGATTAAACGTGATTTAAGCGGTTTATTAATGCCCTCCCAAAAGAAATCTATGAGCACACAGTCCGGCATATCATAAAAATAGACGAGATCTAAATACTCTTGTATATAATCCTTAAGCAATTGCGAGCCCTGCTCGAGGTTTAATAACATTCGTGCAGTGTCTATACCTGGCCAATATCCACAGGAAAAGCCGCTGGATCCTTGTGTGGCCGAGTGTTCTGTAACGGGCCGATCAAGACGAGAGATGTGCGGATCCATATGCAAGGCTTTATTCCAACACATGACCATAATACAGACAAGGTCAAATAAACAGCAAAAAGGTATGGCAGAGGCATGACTCAGAGTAATCCTTAGGGCAAGCGTGGGTAGACAATCAGACCAAAACAATACTCGGCCCAGGGAGAGAAAGTCCAAGGCTTATAAAGAGTGAGATAGTTCTCAGGTGGTGAGCGTGATTAGTGGGATCAGCTGTGTGTGTCGTCAATGCAATGAATGATGGGGATTGTTGTGAAGTGCAAGAGTCCATGCTGTGAGTAGGTGACCTCTGGTAGTGGACTAACCGGAAGTGCATGTACCAGATTCGTGACAGTTAGCAAATTGTATAGTTGTGCTTGGATTCGATTGTTTTATTTGTGATAATAACGCAATGAAACATGACAAACTGTGCGACAGTTTTTCGTCCAGGCTCTCATACAAATAAATTATGACACATGCAAAAAAACAAGAGACAAAATGTTGGAAAATGTTTGCTTTTTCCTGTGAGCTTTTTGGTTTTCTAAATAACTCACCTTTTTTGCTAAATATTTTTGTCAGATAAATATCTTAAGCAAGTTTAGTGTTTTGTCCTTTCCTCTTATTTAAAATATACATATATAAATCACATATTTTCCGGATATTTTGATGGTTTAATTTAACTTGTATGGTCATTGAAAACAAACTCGGACATCACTTTTGGCCACTACGTATTTTAACTGTATTTGTTTTTTGGAGAGATCTTTAATGGTTTTATATATGGTTTGACGTCACAGCTCAGGATAGTGTCTATAGTAAAGAGTCTGTGTGTCTTGTCAAGCATGAATGGGAATGCTAACGATAGATCTCTGCTGAGCACGGCTGATCATTGAGTGTTATCAAGCTGTGAGCATGAAAGCTTAATATAATCAGTTCATCTCCCAGTCCATCTCTTCATCCGTCCTCCAGTGACCTAAACCTTCCTATTTAATGTCACTTATACCACGGTGCCTGAGCCGCTCCACTTTGAGCATCTTCTGTGTTTTATCTGATCAGAGTTCTCACTTCATCCTCAGAAAAAGGTGAAATCATCATTTGTTCCCCTTCGGCACACTGGAACTATCAGGAACACACACACTCTCACTCACTCACCACACACACACACACACACACACACACACACACACACACACACACACACACACACACACACACACACACATGCACACACGGACAGAATATTCATAGTCTCCTTCATTGCTATTCCTCGAGTGGGATTTGAATAGAGAAACCTCAGCTTTTCTCTCGGGTGACCTTGGAGGAGATGATTTCATGATATTTGGCCAATGAAGTATTGAAGCCAATCATGTATTCTGCATTGCTCAATGCAGCGCTGGCCATCAGGGATTCGATACGTGACTACAGACAGATTTCGTGCAAGCCATGTCTTATTCGAGTGCATCTTAGATGGAGAGTGGGGCTTATAAATTTAACCCGCCGTGGTTTTAGTCTTGACGATTTTGTTATTCAAAAATACTTGAGACTGAGGCAGTTCAGGTGTTACGGGGATGGCTCAAAATTCAAAAAATACAGTTCAAAACGAAGTAAAATGGCCCTAAAAACAAAATGTCTGTTTAGGGTTAATCTGAACAACCAACACTCTAAAAAACACTGTGTTTTTAACCCAAGGGCTGGGTAAATATAGGACAGAACACGTTGGGCTCATTTTACACAGCAAATTGGGGTTGTTTATTTATCTCAGCATATTGGGTTGATTCATTTATTTATTTTTTTACTTCACATATGAATCATGGATTAAATTAAACCCTCTAAACTTTTTTAAAATACTCCACACAACCACTGCTTTACATGATAATTCCTTTATTTTTTATCATTTTTTACAGTATTGCATATTATATATTGTTTTAATACATATTGCCTACATTTAAGCTTATTTAAGAAATATTAGAAGTAAAAATTAAACATTTAGAAGTAATTGAAGTGTAATGGCCCGGTCTCTGTTGTCCCCGTTTCCACTGTACCGGCGCTGGATCTCGTGCCGGATCTCGAGTTGTTCAGCAGAGGAACTTATAACTTCAGAGACCCTGCGTTTCACTCGTACCCAAAATATGCGGCGACTGACTCATAAACTGTCCATAAACAATCAGTGTATAGCTCTGAGGACATATTTTAACATCCTAAGTATTTAAACTCTGTATCTTTTTGAACAAAATCATTCAATTTTATGTAAGGCATCAAGCGTTTCCATCACGCGAAAAGACCTACGTGAGTCATGTAGGAGACTCATTAAGTCCTTGTATGTTGCTTTGCATAAAATGAAATAATATACAGCATTAATAAATTTATAGATAAAATAAAATGTACAAACTGTATTTTACAGAAGACGTGTAAGAATTTGACGGAGCTGCACTGCTCTCTCCTGAAGAGGTCGCAAAAACCTGACCCAGGAGCTGTGTGACACAAAACTACCCAAACACTGAGTTGTTACGCCTGACCCAGGAGCTGGGTAACACAAAAACTACCCAAACACTGGGTTGCTACGCCTGACCCAGGATCTGGGTGACACAAGCACTACCCAAACACTGGGTTGTTACGTCTGACACAGGATCTGGGTAACACAAACACTACCCAAACACTGGGTTGTTAACACCTGACCCAGGATCTGGGTAACACAAACACTACCCAAAACACTGGATTGTTACGTCTGACACAAGATCTGGGTAACACAAACACTACCCAAACACTGGGTTGTTACACCTGACCCAGGATCTGGTAACACAAAAACTACCCAAACACTGGGTTGATACGTCTGACACAGGATCTGGGTAACACAAACACTACCCAAACACTGGGTTGTTACGTCTGACACAGGATCTGGGTAACACAAACACTACCCAAACACTGGGTTGTTACGCCTGACACAGGATCTGGGTAACAAAAAAACTACCCAAACACTGGGTTGTTACGGCCTGGCACAGGAGCTGGGTAACACAAACACTACCCAAACACTGGGTTGTTACGTCTGACACAGGATCTGGGTAACACAAACACTACCCAAACACTGGGCTGGGTAACACAAACACTACCCAAACACTGGGTTGTTACCCCGACCCAGGATCTGGGTAACACAAACACTACCCAAACACTGGGTTGTTATGTCTGACACAGGATCTGGGTAACACAAACACTACCCAAACACTGGGTTGTTAATCCTGACCCAGGATCTGGGTAACACAAAAACACTGGGTTGTTACGTCTGACACAGGATCTGGGTAACACAAACACTACCCAAACACTGGGTTGTTACGCCTGACCCAGGATCTGGGTAACACACAAACTACCCAAACACTGGGTTTTTACCCCTGACCCAGGAGCTGGGTAACACAAACACTACCCAAACACCGGGTTGTTACCCCTGACCCAGGATCTGGGTAACACAAACACTACCCAAACACTGGGTTGTTACATCTGACCCAGGATCTGGGTAACACAAAAACTACCCAAACACTGGGTTGTTACGTCTGACACAGGATCTGGGTAACACAAACACTACCCAAACACTGGGTTGTTACGTCTGACTCAGGATCTGGGTAACACAAACACAACCCAAACACTGGGTTGTTACGTCTGACCCAGGATCTGGGTAACACAATACTACTCAAACACAACTCAATAACTCAAGATTTTTTAAAGTGTAATTAACCATAAGTCGATATAGTCTTCATATCTATTAGCATTCCCATTCATCTGAATAGTAGTTGTTCTGTGTCATGCAACTTTATTCCATATAGAGAAAGAAATGGTTTTGCATGTGCAACTTTTACAGACTTACTAGAGACACAACATTATTATTATCTGTTCTAAGAAAAACATGAATAAACCTCGACATCCAGGCTTACTGACTCATGCTAACCAGCGCACCCTCGGCCCGTCTGATGGTAACTGCAGGGTTGGCACTCAGAGTCAGGGCAGGTTATGCTGATATGACATGCAACGGCATTGAATATTATTGTAACTGACTCGTCTCAGATGAAAACCTGATAAAAAAAAAAGTCATGGTGAAAAAGTGAATTTTTGCTGCAGCAATGTCAGAGTAGGCTTTCCTTCTGTGAGTCCACTGAAACCACCAGCTTCACCTTAAAGGGGTCATGTCATACATTTGCTGTTATATTCCGTTCTTGTTAGTAATGTTCTGTGTTGGAGTTTGTGGAGCATCTGTTAAATCCTTAGAGGTCTCTGTCCCTGCCTTAAAAACAGCTTGCGATGCAGCCTGAGACCTTTGCCATTAAATCAAATGTTGTGTGACCGAAACTGCACTGTAGCACATGTCAGTGGTTTGCAATTTTCTCGGATAACTATGCAATCATGTATTCTACACAGATTGAAATATGTGCCAAATCTTTCTATTGCATATAAACGCCTGCAGCTTTCCTACCGTATTCTACCGGGATTTCTGTCATTAGAGTAAAAAGAGCGGATGGATGATTGTTTTCAGTGCGTGACCATCCAGTGTTGGGTTGGGATGTATTTTTTAATGCTTTGAATGTCTGTGTGTCTTTACTTTGGGAACTTTTGATGAAGTGCGTCATTTGCACAATGTTAATTTCCAATCAACTCACATTGTGATTCAAAGGCATAAAATGGAGCTTGTATGACATCTGGGTTTCTCACTTTAAAGTTGCAGGAACGAGCCTCATCAGTGACCTGATGTGTGGTTTTCCTCTGAACAAACCTGTCACAGAACGCTCTACCATACCTCCTTCTGGCATCATTCGTTCCCTCTCTCCTGAGTATTAAGACTTCATCTCCTATCTCCCCTCTCTGCTCATCACTATCCAGCCCTGCTGAATTCCCTCGTCATCTTCAGCATTTTCACCTGTTGCTCCTTAGCCTCCTTTATATGGGCTGCTTTCTCTTTTGTACTCTGTGAAGTATTTGATTTGCCAACCAGTCAGTGTTGCACTATTCTCTGTTATCTCTTGACCTTTGATATCTGACCTGGATTGTTTCATGAACTCTCGAACCATTTCTGCCTGTCCTGACCTTGGCCTGTGTTTCACTCTGAATATTGGATTGGCCCTCTACTAACATCAGCCTGAGTATTCTACTTATGCCTGCCTGAGTTCTCTTCATTTGCCAGTTTGAGTTTATGTCGGCTTTCCTCGTTTTTGTTACCTGTATTAATAAACTTCTGCAAATGGATCTAACTGCCTCAGCCTCTACATCACAAAACCACACTATATATTGCAGTGTATCCTAGTGTCATTTCATCTTTCTTTAGTGTGTAATGTTGCAGTTTGAGCATGAAAAAGAGTTCCAGAAAAAAATCCAGTCCTCAGAAATAGTGCCTCACCCAGTGAAACAATGTCACTAGTTGTTTGTTTTGTTTGGTTGGAAATGACCATTAGTTTCACCTGTGACTCGAGTTTGGCACAAAATCCATCATGCTTTTCCAACATATACTGAATTATTGTGAAATCAGATATATCATCTTATATGTTATATCACATGTCAATAATTGTTTCTCATTGAGTTAACCCTTTTTTACAAGAGGTCTTAGTTGTATAAAAAGTCCTTTAAATGCAATCATTATATTTATTCATTTTAAATTGACATGTAATTTTATCTTTTCACAAGTTTGCAGTGACAGAAACCTGGAAGTGAGTCACATATTGAACTCTTTGTGATATTTGCTTCTCGTTCACTCCCTGGATGACATTAAAGAGTGTTTCCAGTTCTGGAAACCATGTACACACGGCAAACGCAGATGCAATCTTCTTATTCACTGCCAGTCCTTTGATTGCACAAAGGAGACACTATGCAGAAAGGTTTTCCATGTGTTTCACACAGCGTTCTGTGTATCTTCAGCGTTTCCCTCAGCAGGATTGCTTGGTTGAGGAGACCAAGCTTTGACTGGGTTTAATGACAATCTACAGCAAAAAGCACATTTAAACATTGATCACTCAAAAGTACCAGTATATTCATATTAAATAAAGTTACATTATTTTTTTATTAAGCAATAGTAGATATGATTTGTTTTTGGAGGGGTTTTAAAAGCATTATACATCACTAATGAAAGGTCTGGCGCTGAGGAGCAACAGCCAATCAGAGCATCGGCACACATCTGAGACTCACAGCCATACCTTCTGATTTCAATAAATAAAAATAAATAAAATAAAAAAATGTTGGAAAAAAATGGGGCAAATTACCTTTTGTTTTTGCTACTAAATGCCCATTCACACAACTATATTTGTGTCCACACCAACACACTTATGATTATAAGCGCTGCACAAAGCAGGATGGATTCTGATTTGCTGTCAATCAGGATAATTATATTTTAAACTAAAACCAATACTACTAAAAACATTTCT
>CM060639.1:26236551-26264051 GCA_030578275.1 Meda fulgida
TCAAACAACTTCAACACTACTCACATCACATACAGTCACGACAAGGAGCTAGTTAGGTTTTTTTAAAGGACTGTTTATTTATAAATATGTTCTGATATGCTGACAAATAATCACATCGCTGTCAAATGTGCTGAGAAAATTCATTTGAAGGATGGAATTTAAAGGACCCAAAGGAAAATGCAATAATTTAATATATAATAATGTTTACGTCAGTTAACATATTAAAGAGACTCCATTCTGAACTTTTCTTCTTCCTTTGGAACTTTTCTGGATTTTTAAACATTAACCAAAAAATCGAGCAGATTTATCTAGTCTGGCTTCTTCCTGGTTTATGTCATGCACGTCACATTTAAGTATATGCTCAGTCGTATAGAGTTCTCATGCATACCTTAGTCACAAATAATGACAATTTGTGACCTGTAAAGGCCTTTGAGAATTGAACGCACCCCTTGAGCCTCATTAGTGGAGAATGT
Source organism: Meda fulgida (assembly GCA_030578275.1). Lineage (NCBI taxonomy): Eukaryota > Metazoa > Chordata > Actinopteri > Cypriniformes > Leuciscidae > Meda > Meda fulgida. The sequence continues at coordinate 26,237,025 of CM060639.1, forward strand.
CTAACTGTAGCATCGAACAACTTGCCATTTAGCAAACCTTTCAATCCAGAGTGCCTTAATGTTCACTAATGGCCGAAACAGTTGCAGACACATGTTCCTGAAGCATCAGGGCTAAGAGTCCTATAAAAACACACAATGGAGACCGAATCTCTGTTTACTGCAGTCATCACTACTTTGGGTCAGGAGATTTTTCTTAGCCGCCCAGATCTTTAAAGTGCCCCTGTTATGCTTTTTCATATATTACCTGTCATGTAGTGTTTAATAGAGCTGATAGTGAATGTAAAAGCTCTGTAAAGTCTCACAGATTAAAGTGTGGATAAACTGAGTTATTGTCTCCCAAAAGAAACAAGTGATTCTGAACTGAAACGAGTCAGTAATTCAGTCTCACTTCCCGCCAAACCTGCGTAGGTTTATATCTAATTTGCATAATGCCAGCCTGTGGTCTTGATTGGCTGAGCAGCGTCTCTTAGCCCCGCCCTCAAACACTGTAGTGTGTCTGAGACTGGAAGAGTTTGGTTCGTGTTGTTCGTGTCGAGGCGCTGTGTTCTGCTGACAAAGCAAATCCACTGATGAGATTGATACGGTAAAACCCACGCCATCGTTACTGTTCGATCACTGTGATCAAGAGCTGAGACTCAGATATGATAATGAGCGTTTGCTTTCTGACCAATCACAGCAGAGCAGCTCTCAGAGAGGCGGGGCTTAGAGAGACTGAATCCCTGATCGAGGCGTTTCAGACACTGAGAGAAAAGAGCTGATGCTGCGATGTGTATTATAGGGGAATTAAAGTGTTTTTGTCCTTGGATGCATGTAAACGTATTATAGGAGATCTTTTAGGAACATTAGGAACCTTTAATATAGCATAATAGAACAATTTTTGACCACAACCTCAAAACTCTGTTTATTAACTCTGTTTATTTTAAAGAAAGCGTACAGTGTTTTCTGCATTGGGCCTGATCTATTATATGTATCCTAAATTCTTAAATAAATAAAATAATTGATCTTCTCATTGAAGTCTCTTTATCCCATCTCCAGGTGTCTGTCAGAGAGATGCTCATACAATCCATTTCAACGAAATCCAGTCAGCATCAAACATGCAAATGATGTTCTGTGAAGCTTACATAAATCTCAATAAATATAACAGCAATTATCATGTCTGCATGCTTAAATGGCAGGACATTTTTGTTTTTGACTTAATTTTTATTTTATTTGCTTCTAAAACTCTCTTTCTGTTGCTTTCGTTGTCTTCACCTCTGTGTTTCTTCCTCTTTCTTCTTAAGTGTGTCATTATGGTAAAAATAGAGGGTGAGTCTATGACTTTTAATTCTGGTTCATCATTACACCGTGAAAATCAAATAAAGTCCTTGAGTGTGGTTCTCATCAGAAAAGCTATTGCCTTCAATTTTTACGGATGTGAGAGCGAGCTATTGCATTTTCCTTTCTCAAATGAGGTGGTTCATTTTTCAGACAAGAAATGAGGCTTGAGATTCACAGGCAAATTCCATGTGTTCGTTTTCATGCATGCTTAATAAATGGAAATTTAATTTGGTGTGTTAATACAACTCCATGCTTGTGACTGGTTCATTTATTTAGACACTAAGCCGACAGAAACAGGAAAAGTTATATGTGGTTTTCTTACTTTCACACCTTCTGCATGTTCATTTCAGCCTGTTCTTTGCTTTAAGCTATTATATGACCGAAACATATCTAGTTTAATGCAGAAGAGCTAGTGAAAAAAAGAAGTATCTTTTTGATACGTACTTTTGCATGGCAGCTACTCGAGGGATTTTACGTCTGTAACCTGAGTGCCTGTGGCTCTTCTTCATGAACTGACTTCTCTAATTGGACTTGAATTGGACAAGCAAGTCATATTCCATCAGATTCTTGTTCACTCTCTTTCTCAAGGACTCAAAATGTCCAGGCGTCCATAAAGTGGGAGCTGTTCGACCACCGGTTGAGTCTGAGTAATCACACGCACTCGTGAACGTACAGTTTACTTGACACGGTCTAATGTTTCGTGTTGTACACGGTATTTAATTAGATCAGTAATTCAAGGGGAGGTGATAACATAGCTGGAGGCAAATGTTTTAATAAGACTGCACACAAAATCATTGCACAGCCTCATTAATCAAGGTTATTTGAATACACCGTAAAAAAGCAGACAACCTGAAAACACTGATAAAATCCCATTGAGGAGTTGCTTTTACCAGACGCCTGTCATCCAGAGAGTTCAACGTTCCCGGTTATCCAGTTCCATATGGTTATCAATCAATTACAAGATAAATTACCAGTGCTGTCTTTCTCCGCTAAACCGCTCATGACCAAGACAAAGATTACACAATGAGCTGAAAGTAAGTGTTATTGGGAGATAAGCGTAATAGCTGTTGATTACGGACAAACACTCGACCGCATCAGTGACTCTTTGACATCAGCACAACGGCTGTGTCCCAAATCAAATACGCTCTTGAGTCCGTACTTATTTTAAAGAAGAAGAAAGTATGTTATATAGTATGCATGTGTGTATGATGAATGTAATCTGGACGTACTGTACTGTACATTCACCATGTTATCATTATCAAGAGTGTCATGTCACTTCATTCATAACTCCTCTACGGTGGCCTCATGGGATAGTAATATGAAGGAGTTTACTGAGTTTGATAATATCATTTATTTCTTTTAAACATCACTGTCTAATGCATGAAGTCACATTCGCATTTTAGAACGTCTCCAAGGACGCAGGTTTCGTGACATCATCGCACACTAAAGAAGTCCCATTTCATTGGCTAGGCGCCAACCACTAAAACGGCTCCTTTGCGCCCCTGAGCGTAAGTTTTGCATCTAATATATAGCAAAAAGTGAAGGCATGAAATTTGAAATAGCAGTGACAGATTTGAGAAGTTTGCGAACGTGAATGAAAGAATAAGTCAAATATGCACAACAAGTTAGTGTCTGTCATTGTATTTTTGTGAATGGCATTTTACACATTTGTGGCTTCTTGTCTGCAGCTTCACATTCAGAATACAGGTTTGTGACTATTGTCTGCGAGTGCAAATCAACCTTCAACTTTACAGGTTTTCACATTGGAGCTGGGAGTGTAAATCTTAGTCTACAAGTAGAAATATTTATTGTTCAAGTTCTCAAATTCAAATCTACATGCTTTTGAGTTTTGCTACTCTTTTACCTTCGTATAGTAAAGTGTTATCATATGCACAGTTCAGGATCTCACCGGGGGCTTTTTTGTCTACTCTATTATCAGTACCGTGAATTCAGACATAATTCTTTTGTGACTGTTTTTCGCCTTCTATGTAGTAGGATGCAATTTCGGATGCAGCCAAAATAACTCTTAGAAGAAAAGGATATATATGGCGCTTCGTATAAAGACCCTTTTAGGGGTTTCATCATGGGATCATTTTATATCTTTTGAGCTATAAGAGCTGTTTAATCCCATGACACATGCATATTTGGGCAAAGTAATGTGAGATTTAGGCCAGTGTAGGTCAGTTCCTTTCTTTAGATCAGAATAATGAAGGCCACCTAATGTAATTCATCCCAAGATACGTTTATATGCTTTATAACATTTGATATTAAATATCACCTGTCCTCAAAGGAATCCCAATTACCACAGGTGATTCTCTAAAGACACAGATGAAACATTGATACAATTAAATGAAAGGATTTCCAATATGTCTGGTCAAGTTTAATTAAATTACCAAGCCAACAGAATTGGATTTTGACTTAAGAGACTAACAACTGTCTTTATGTCTTTTTCTAAAAGAGCTTAGACCTACAGTTTTGAAAAGACGACTGCAAGAAGCATTAAACATGGCTTTCTTTCAGCCTCGGTTTGTAATCAGTCAAGATGTTCCCCATTATATTTAAAGCATGCTTTATACAACATATTACAATTATCTTGACTCCTATTATAGAATAACATGTAAGGACAGCAGTAAACAAGCCACATATTTGACTGAGAGAAAGAAATCTTGAACGTCATCTGATGTCTTGATTAGTGGATCAGGCAAACCGAGCTGCACTTGATTATATAATGCTGTTGTGTTGTTCATGTTGTTGATGAGGCTTAATCAGACGTTCTTAAATCAATGGGCACACACACACACACACACACACACACACACACACACACACACACACACACACACACACACACACACACTTCCTATGCATTTCAGGATGGGAAGAGACACTTGCAAATTAAATCCAAATTGGTTCGAAGAAATATAAACAGGTGCGGTGAGGATAGACCACTGAAACAGTATATATATATATATATATATTATATTGTTTTATGGTGCGTAACTTGACACCATTACCTTAGTTTTATAATGCTCAGGTTAGGTAAGTTGAATCTGGCCTAAACTATAAGCACTTTTAAATACTGATAATCAGACAGAAGACTCGATGTGTTCTGACTTTGTGGAGGCAGACTTTTGAAAAAAACTGTATTGATTTCTCTATTCAAGTATCAAGTAAAGTAAAAACATCACAAATATTTTTCAATCTAATATCACAGATATTTAAAGATAGATTAGTGTCTCCCCTTGATGAGGTCATCCAGACTGGGAATGCCCCTTTAAAAAGGCCTGTTTTATTTGCCGAGTTCCTCTCCTTTTGTCGGCATCACTTTTCATCCGCGGCAACATACTCCCTGCATACTAATAAAGCTCTCTAATACATCATTTATTCTCTATGGTGAGCATACATAAGTCATGTTTAGAGTGATGTAGAGTGGTCTCATCATTATCTGTCTCTCTCTCTCTCTGTCTATATATATAGAGAGAGAGGGTATATGCACTGACGTGAGGTCCCCGCAGAAAAACACTCCCTCAGCCGGACTGAGTGGTAGAAGAGCTGATGAGTGACTGGTTTAATAGTGGAAACTTCAAAAATGTAAGTAAAAGAAAACGATTATCAATTTAAACTAAACTTTTGACTCAATACAGGTCTTTCTCAAAAAATTAGCATATTTAGATAAAGTTCATTATTTTCCATAATGTAATGATAAAAATTAAACTTTCATATATTTTAGATTCATTGCACACCAACTGAATTATTTCAGGTGTTTTATTGTTTTAATACTGATGATTTTGGCATACAGCTCATGAAAACCAAAAATTCCTGTCTCAAAAAATTAGCATATCATGAAAAGGTTCTCTAAACGAGCTATTAACCTAATCATCTGAATCAACTAATTAACTCTAAACACCTGCAAAAGATTCCTGAGTCTTTTAAAAACTCCCAGCCTGTTTCATTACTCAAAACCGCAATCATGGGTAAGACTGCCGACCTGACTGCTGTCCAGAAGGCCATCATTGACACCCTCAAGCAAGAGGGTAAGACACAGAAAGACATTTCTAAACAAATAGGCTGTTCCCAGAGTGCTGTATCAAGGCACCTCAGTGGGAAGTCTGTGGGAAGGAAAAAGTGTGGCAAAAAAACACTGCACAGCGAGAAGAGGTGACCGGACCCTGAGGAAGATTGTGGAGAAGGACCGATTCCAGACCCTGGGGGACCTGCGGAAGCAGTGGACTGAGTCTGGAGTAGAAACATCCAGAGCCACCGTGCACAGGCGTGTGCAGGAAATGGGCTACAGGTGCCGCATTCCCCAGGTCAAGCCACTTTTGAACCAGAAACAGCGGCAGAAGCGCCTGACCTGGGCTACAGAGAAGCAGCACTGGACTGTTGCTCAGTGGTTGCATGTCATTCGGAAATCAAGGTGCCAGAGTCTGGAGGAAGACTGGAGAGAAGGAAATGCCAAAATGCCTGAAGTCCAGTGTCAAGTACCCACAGTCAGTGATGGTCTGGGGTGCCATGTCAGCTGCTGGTGTTGGTCCACTGTGTTTTATCAAGGGCAGGGTCAATGCAGCTAGCTATCAGGAGATTTTGGAGCACTTCATGCTTCCACCTGCTGAAAAGCTTTATGGAGATGAAGATTTCATTTTTTAGCACGACCTGGCTCCTGCTCACAGTGCCAAAACCACTGGTAAATGGTTTACTTAGCATGGTATTACTGTGCTCAATTGGCCTGCCAACTCTCCTGACCTGAACCCCATAGAGAATCTGTGGGATATTGTGAAGAGAAAGTTGAGAGACGCAAGACCCAACACTCTGGATGAGCTTAAGGCCGCTCTCGAAGCATCCTGGGCCTCCATAACACCTCAGCAGTGCCACAGGCTGATTGCCTCCAAGCCACGCCGCATTGAAGCAGTCATTTCTGCAAAAGGATTCCCGACCAAGTATTGAGTGCATAACTGAACATAATTATTTGAAGGTTGACTTTTTTTTTTGTATTAAAAACACTTTTTTATTGGTCAGATGAAATATGCAAATTTTTTGAGACAGGAATTTTGGGTTTTCATGAGCTGTATGCCAAAATAATCAGTATTAAAACAATAAAACACCTGAAATATTTCAGTTGGTGTGCAATGAATCTAAAATATATGAAAGTTAAATTTGTATCATTACCTTATGGAAAATAATGAACTTTATCACAATATGCTAATTTTTTGAGAAGGACCTGTATAGTGTTCTTTACAACTTACCAAAGATCCAGTGATCCGTGGATATTGATATGCGGACAGGAATCGTGTTTCCTCACATTTCTATGAGCCTAATTTCAACGCCGGGGAAATACATAAAGCAGATTTGCCTGTGAACGCTTTATAGAGATACAAATATAGGTCTAAATCCATGTGATCACTTATATCAATGTTATATATATATCATCAAATCATCCAGCCCTAAAACTTTTTTTATATTTATTTGTCAGTGTTTATTTAAAAACGTCCAATTATGCAGGGTAGACGATGGTAAATATTAAATTGATGAGATGTCAATTCAATATATAACAATACAATATGAAGGGTATAATTTTACCCATAAATTCAGCATATTGACACAAAATGAAAACTGCAAATCCACCTTTCGCTGTCTGGATCCTTTGCTTCTCGGTTCTGTAGTTTTCAGAAGTCTGTAAAAATATACCTCAGATTTCTTGTCAAATACATTTATAAATATATTTAGCAAAACTCTTTCCCGGTTTAGATGTGTTTTGTGTGTTTTTAGCGGCATTAACGCAGAAAAAAAATGCTGCCGCTCAGTGTTTTTGCCACTCAGTGGGCGAGACCACTATATATATATATATATATATATATAGAGAGAGAGAGAGAGAGAGAGAGAGAGAGAGAGAGACAGAGCTCAGTTTGTGTGCCATTTTTATACAATATTTCAAAATTGTAGAAGGTCGGATCACTTTAGTTCAAGTTCAACAATGATTGCATTTTAATCTGAGTTCCTCATGCCCGCTGTTGTAGACTTCACATGTCTGAGTGTGTGTAACATCTCCGGGCTCTTTGATACACCTTTCCTCGCCCGATCGAGAACGCCACAGCTCAAGGTGATCCGCATGATGCCTCGTTCCTTCATTAAACTTTAACGAGGGCTCCGGCTTCCCAGTGCTGAAGCAGCAAAGAAGAGGATTTCTGAGGGAACGCTGAGAATATCAAAAACAGCTTAACACCGGCTACTTGTGTCTCCAGTCGCTTGGCCGTTTCAATTGCCTCTCGGCCCAAACCTGCCAGTCATTTTAAAGCCCGACAACCCAGGGTTCCTGATGCTTATAAGGGTTTTGCTAGTTGAAAAGAAATGGAAATGAGGAATATATTGAAGTGTAGGGCAGTTCTCAGCTGGTGTGTCTCTGGTATGTCTTTTCATATATGGTTATGGACTGTAGGAGTAAAAGCAATGCTAGATGCAAATAAAACCATAACAATTATTATATATTGTATAGTTAGTTGACATGTAGTTGCAAAGTTACTTACAATCAACAGAATGTTCAAAAGGGACCATCAAAATTAACTATTTAATTGGCTTTGACAAAAGTAGGGTAAAAGTTTAAGTCAAGAGTGCATTGAAAAACATCAAATAGCACTTTTGTCCTGAAAAGCATAAAATCTGTGAAATATTAATATATCATTCATTGTTTACATTAGATTTGTTGTAATTATAAGCTGTTCTGAATCACATTTAAAACAATCGAAACACATGCAAAATTAAAATTACTTGCTTTCCCACTTGAATACGACTTTGAGCGCTCTTCCATGTGCTCGAAAATTGTAATTGTGATCTTTTCGAAGAGCACATTATATCTGTTTTTTGTTTGTTTTAGTGGTGCTGCTGACATCGGGCTGGATAAGATGTTGAGAAACACTAAAACAAGAGCAGAATTGTGTCTTTCCATGGTGTCATATAACAAGTCATTATCTTGTTTTGTCATGCATTTAAGCAACAGATATTAACAAGTTTCTGCGATCGTAGAACGATCTCCTTGTGGTCGATTTTCTCTGAAGGAGACCTAAATAGCTGTTAGTGGATTGTACTGTCCTCTCATCATCAGGAACCGGGGAATAACATCGTGCTGAACAAGAAGGACACTAAAAGACTGGCCATGCCATGGACACACAAGAGGCTCTTGTCCAGCACTTGAAGGGATGGGTGGGCTGCAAATCATAGTCAAGGGGAAGTGGTGCGCGCCCGGCCGACAATCAAGAAAACAACAGACCTAATGAGGGTTTACAAGCCCTGTGTTTTGATACTGAAGGACATGAAAGCATTAGTGGAGCTGGACATATGTGGTTCATAAGCGATTGTTTTAATAAAAGTACAGGATGTGACTTGGATGTTTTCAGGTGTATACTCGAGTATGTAAGATCGATCCTATGATGGAATCTGGAAATATAGCGGAGAAATTTAGAAATAGTTTTCAGATGCCGTACGTGATTTATATAAAAAACAAACCAAACAAAAAAAAAATTAATTTGATTTCAAACGGATTAAAATAAGTTTTTACTCCACCACCTGTGTGACATTATTCTGTTTTATATTTTTTTTTGGTATGCACACAAAAACATGAAGGCACTTGGATAACAAACATATTTGTATACAACCTTTTTAATATGGTTTTAGAAAACAGTTGTAACAAAATAGTTGATTTCTGCAAAGATGCATCTTACTATAGTAGTGAAGCAGCGAGTTACGCCGTTATTTGGGAAACACACCTCTGTTTACTTCATGTCTCTATGAAGCTCCTCCTCCTGAAAAGCACACTGTGCTCTGATTGGTCGGCTGGAGCAGTGTGTTGTGACTGGTCGAGCGCTTCGAGTGTTTGGGAAATATCCCGCCCCTTACCATAACCACCAGTTTAACACACTACTAACTAACTCAACCAGGCCCCGGCCCTTTATTCTGCGTATGAATTATTATAATGAGGAATATTGTGACGTGTTCGTTCCCGGAAGAAACTCAAGATACAATGGAGCCGTTTCAGGAGTTCAGAAACACTGACACTGATATAGAGTAGAACTGGAGCTTTTTCATCCTCAAACAGCAACAGCACACACTAAACACAGATGAACATGGAAAAGCAGATTAGGCGCTCTTGAACTATACACTGAGACAACAGATGGTTTAAGTTTACATTTTCACTGACAGCTTTACTGGTTATTTAGTAGTCAAATTAAAATAAAAAGTTTCAATAAAAAGAGTGCCTGATTAGCATGACCCAAACGCAATGGTTTTTAGGCCAAAACAAGTCTTCCGTGGAGAGGGAATATTTGGAAAAGTGCCTAGATGCAATTAGATCCCTGTTGAGTTTGGTAGTTTGTTTACTGAAACCAAATGCACTGAGGATTCTTCATTTTCATCCGAGGATTGATTGATTGATATTCATTGTCAATTACGTGCTTGAAATTAATGATCAGTTTGCAATTAACATATAGGTCACATATTGATCTAAAAAAAAACATGTTAGCTAAGATGGTCCATGGGAAACAAACTACTCATGATGGCTTCAGGATTTCCCACGATACTCCATTTACACTGTGTTCTCCATTTAAGCCTTTTCTCACCTACATCCCAGAGGCCCAGAGGCACGGTTAACCTTCGAAACCACTGAAACAAAAGTTAGTCTTTCCCGAAGTAAGATAAAGCCAACTCTTTATAGTGACTTTTTAGCTGACCCCAAATATTCTGACCTTCAAAGTTGCATCCCATGATTCAGCGAATATAACTTCTAGGCTTTCCAAAGCAGCCTTCAAGGCATCACATCAGAGACGTTATTTTCTGGGCTATAGTTTGTGTCAATCAATCGCTTGACAAAGCCTATGATAAAATGTGCTTCACAAAGAGTTATGATTGAACCAGTTACTGTGAATCCTCCTTCTCGCTGATCAAGATAGTGATAGATCTCAATGGCTCACTCCTGATAACCATTTTATTAAATAACCCAGTCATTAAAGAGATATCTCAGCTACAAATATAAATGTCATAATTTATTGCCCTCATCTTGTTCCAAACCTGAATGAATTTCTTGTCCAGAACACACAACAAGATATTTTGAAGGATATTGCAGCTGTCCATATTCATATAAAGTTCACTGGTCTTAAAACGTTCAAATTCCAACAATGTCAAATTAATCCATAAGATTTGACTGGAATATTGTAAGTCTTCTAAAGTGATGAAGAGATCTAAACGTATGTCTTTATTATTAATTCTGTCAGGACCACTTTTGTTAAATACAATTGACAATTAGCATAGAGTTTGGATTGACGGTCTGGTTCTTTTCTGGGCAACCTAGCATTGATAAGAGCAGAAATAACCCCCCTTAGGGTAAACAGAACAGAACCAACATGAATGTATTGCAGATATCATTCATTATTAATAAAGATTGTAATGTACAACATAATTTGAGAATTTATTCTGATTCAAAGGGGAATCAGAATGCCAAATCCTGACTGAGACAGGAGGAGCTGGGGAGGGAGGGAGGAGGGTAATCCTGACTGAGACAGGTGGAGCTGGGGAGGGAGGGAGGAGGGTAATCCTGACTGAGACAGGTGGAGCTGGGGAGGGAGGAGGGTAATCCTGACTGAGACAGGAGGAGCTGGGGAGGGAAGAGGGTAATCCTGACTGAGACAGGAGGAGCTGGGGATGGAGGAGGGTACTCTTGACTGAGACAGGAGGAGCTGGGGAGGGAGGAGGGTAATCCTGACTGAGACAGGAGGAGCTGGGGATGGAGGAGGGTAATCCTGACTGAGACAGGAGGAGCTGAGGAGGGAGGAGGGTAATCCTGACTGAGACAGGAGGAGCTGGGGAGGGAGGAGGGTAATGCTGACTGAGACAGGATGAGCGTGGGAGGGAGGAGGGTAATCCTGACTGAGACAGGAGGAGCTGGGGAGGGAGGAGGGTAATCCTGACTGATACAGGTGGAGCTGGGGAGGGAGGAGGGTACTCTTGACTGAGACAGGAGGAGCTGGGGATGGAGGAGGGTAATCCTGACTGAGACAGGAGGAGCTGAGGAGGGAGGAGGGTAATCCTGACTGAGACAGGAGGAGCTGGGGAGGGAGGAGGGTAATCCTGACTGAGACAGGAGGAGCTGGGGAGGGAGGAGGGTAATGCTGACTGAGACAGGATGAGCGTGGGAGGGAGGAGGGTAATCCTGACTGAGACAGGAGGAGCTGGGGAGGGAGGAGGGTAATCCTGACTGATACAGGAGGAGCTGGGGATGGAGGAGGGTACTCTTGACTGAGACAGGAGGAGCTGGGGATGGAGGAGGGTAATCCTGACTGAGACAGGAGGAGCTGAGGAGGGTAATCCTGACTGAGACAGGAGGAGCTGGGGAGGGAGGAGGGTAATGCTGACTGAGACAGGATGAGCGTGGGAGGGAGGAGGGTAATCCTGACTGAGACAGGAGGAGCTGGGGAGGGAGGAGGGTAATCCTGACTGACACAGGTGGAGCTGGGGAGGGAGGAGGGTAATGCTGACTGAGACAGGTGGAGCTGGGGAGGGAGGAGGGTAATCCTGACTGAGACAGGAGGAGCTGGGGAGGGAGGAGGGTAATGCTGACTAATGCTGACTGAGACAGATGGAGCTGGGGAGGGAGGAGGGTAATCCTGACTGACGAGAGGAGGGGCTGGGGAGGGAGGAGGGTAATGCTGACTGAGACAGGATGAGCGTGGGAGGGAGGAGGGTAATCCTGACTGAGACAGGAGGAGCTGGGGAGGGAGGAGGGTAATCCTGACTGACACAGGTGGAGCTGGGGAGGGAGGAGGGTAATGCTGACTGAGACAGGTGGAGCTGGGGAGGGAGGAGGGTAATCCTGACTGAGACAGGAGGAGCTGGGGAGGGAGGAGGGTAATGCTGACTAATGCTGACTGAGACAGATGGAGCTGGGGAGGGAGGAGGGTAATCCTGACTGAGGCAGGAGGAGCAGGGGAGGGAGGAGGGTAATCCTGACTGAGACAGGAGGAGCTGGGGAGGGAGGAGGGTAATCCTGACTGGGCGAGAGGGGGAGCTGGGGAGGCTAATCCTGACTGAGACAGGTGGAGCTTGGGAGGGAAGAGGGTAATCCTGACTGAGACAGGAGGAGCTGGGGAGGAGGAGGATAATCCTGACTGAGACAGGTGGAGCTGGGGAGGGAGGAGGGTAATCCTGACTGAGACAGGTGGAGCTGGGGAGGGAGGAGGGTAAGCCTGGCTGAGACAGGAGGAGGAGGATGCTAATTGAGACAGGAGGAGCTGGGGAGGGTGGAGGGTAATACGCTCCTGAGAAACATGACAGGTGCTGATAATACTGAAGGAGATTATATATGTACACAGTGATTGGCGTCGTATTCCTATAGGTAGACGTGGATCAACTGAGAGTCACTGACGCTACGCTTGATTTCTGTCAGGACAACTATTTTCAAATAAGATTGACAATTAGCATACAGTTTGTATTGGCGTATGGGCCATGTTCTGTTCTGGGCAGCCTAGCATGAAAAAGAGCAGGGAGAGCAGCAATAACCCCCCAAAACAAAACCATATGCCAATATCCCACAAACACAAACTGACAGCGAAAATCTGGATGCCTTTTCTTTTTTTTTTCTTTTTTCTTTTTACACACACTACCCCCAACATTAGAGAATGGTTAATACATCCTGATGTTAGTTGCATATTGTGGCGAACAGGACGGCCGAGGGACGTGAGAGAACGGCGCGAGGCCGGTGGTGCGATTGCTAATGAGCAACACATGTGAGGCACACCGGTCTCGCATCTCTCACGGAGGAGCGGAAGCATAAAGGAGGAGCGACGACGTTGATGATCGAGAGAGGAACAGGCCTGTGTTTTAGTTGTTTTGTTTATGTATTTTATTTTAGCCAGCAGTCGTCCGCGAGGGGCTGCCGGCAGTTCCTTATGTTTATTTTCGGTAGCCAGCAGTCGTCCACGAGGGGCTGCTGGCGGTATTTTGGTTGTTTGTTTTATTTTAAAGAAATTATATTTTGATGGTTCGCCGGTTCCCGCCTCCTTCTTCCCTGAACATTGCTACACTGGTGCCGAAACCCGGGAAGAGGGAGGAACGCGCTGTCAGAGAGTCCTCGCCGGTGTGGGGAATCCGCGGTGCCATCGAGCATGGTGCGCGAGTCGCCGCCGCTCGCCATGGGCCGGAGCCTGCTGCCATCCGCCGAGCGAGGGGAGGAGCAGGGAGCGGGGGACTCGCGGCCACGGACGCTCGAGGCGGTGCGCTGGAGTGAGTTGCCAGTGGGACGGTCGAGCTCGCTGCCGGCCGCCTGGGTATTGGAGGGGCGGCTGCCATCCGGGAGGGAGAGGAGGAGTCGCCGCCGCTCGCCGTGGGCCGGAGCCTGCTGCCGTCCACCAGTGAAGGAGGAGCAGGGAGCGGGGGACTCCTACCGTCTGCCCAAGGCACCCGAGGAGCCGTCGCCGTCCACCGGGCGGCGGAGGAGCGTCGAGCCGTCCACCGAGGGCTACCCAGCGTCACCGCCAGGCACCGCGGAGGAGATCGCCTAGCTGGTGGGGGACCAGATGGCAGCGCGTTGTGGGAACCGGACCCAATTTTTTTTTCCTCTCTCCCCTCTCTCGATCTGTCGCTTCTCATGCTTCCGTCTCCGTTTCCCTCGGTTTGTCTGTCCATACTCCCCAGGGATCGCCGCCGCCGGGGGGGGGGGGGGGGGGGGGGGGAGTAGGCACAGGCTCGTGGGTACCCCCCGGCCTGTGAGGGGCAATGGGGGTATGTGGCGAACAGGACGGCCGAGGGACGTGAGAGAACGGCGCGAGGCCGGTGGTGCGATTGCTAATGAGCAACACATGTGAGGCACACCGGTCTCGCATCTCTCACGGAGGAGCGGAAGCATAAAGGAGGAGCGACGACGTTGATGATCGAGAGAGGAACAGGCCTGTGTTTTAGTTGTTTTGTTTATGTATTTTATTTTAGCCAGCAGTCGTCCGCGAGGGGCTGCTGGCAGTTCCTTATGTTTATTTTCGGTAGCCAGCAGTCGTCCGCGAGGGGCTGCTGGCGGTATTTTGGTTGTTTGTTTTATTTTAAATAAATTATATTTTGATGGTTCGCCGGTTCCCGCCTCCTTCTTCCCTGAACATTGCTACACATATGTTGAGCACTATAGATCCAATCTTATGGGGGAGGCATCACCCCAGCTGGAGCAAACAAGGACACATTGCAGCAAGCGTGTTGCTGTAGCCAATTTAACAGTGCATGGGATCTATTGGGGGATGCTTACACCCCAAACGGCAGCAAAATCTGATACAAGAAGCATGTTGTATATCACAAAACTATTGCTAAAACTAGTGTAGTTTGGCAGGGGAAGCATACACTCTACAGCAATGGCTCTAACTAGTTGCAACAAAATCTGATATAACAAGCATGTTATACAATAGGACTAGTATTAAAACTAGTGTAGTCCAGTCAGGGAAGCATGCACCCTGGAGTCTGATGCAGTGCATGCAAAAAAAACATATTAATACCTACAGTTTCCAGCTGAAATGAACACTAGAGGCTGTCTAATGTCAATAACTTGTATTCCTGTTCACACCAATTATGATTACAATGGCAGATTAAAGACTTGCACAATACTACCTTCTCAACTCAAGTCTTTTTTTAACATAGTGCATGATTTATAAACATACATTTTGACGTTTGCATCACATAAGCAGCTCCATACAATGTAGTAAACTTGCTCAGTAGCTCACCTGACACACTTATGATGTGAAGCGCTCGGATATGAGTCCATGAAACACGAGTCTCGATAAAAGAGCTCAAAGCCTCATAGAAGCAGATATGACATGGTTGCTTCAGCAAATGAGCTTTTATTTCACGTTTGCTTCTGTTAACACTGACGCTCAGGTTTACTGTAGGTGGTATGTTATTTACAAATGCTCTTTTAACTCCATTTAATGCACATTTCACATTGAATAGTCATGAAACATGCAAGAAGCAATACATTTTTCCAATGAGTCTGGGTTGAAAATGAAATAATTTGACTTTGCTTTGGGAAAAGTGAGGGAAATGTATCCTTAACATTTTTCAAGTGAAGCAAAGTACTCACGTTAAGCTCAAAGTTCATTTCTATTAAGAAATATAAGTATGCAAGTATACCTTCTCAGATGCATTAGTTAGGGCAGCTACTGACTAGACAGATATGCATTTCAAATGAATGAAAAAGCATTATTATTCTAACAAATGCAGATGATTTGAGCTGATATTTCTCACATGGCTTCTCTTTCTAAGTGGAAAAATTAAGATTATTTCTCGCAATTGCAAGTTTATACTCACATTTCTGACTTTACAACACACAATACGACTTTCCATCACGCAATTCTGACTTTATATCACAGAATTGTGATTTTATATCACACAATTTTGACTTTATAACTCGAAAAAGTTCAATTACCGTTTTATTTTTATTTTATTATGTGGAGGAAACAAGCTTCCATATTAATCTGGGATACTACAGAAAAAAAAAAAAACAGACACTCCAATACTATCCACCAGAAACTGTCTCCCCCCAGATCTGTAAAGGGGAAGTGATAGAGAATAGTGCATGGTGGCATACAGAGAATAAAGATTTGCATTAAATGGGATCCTCTCCGCCAGCTCATTCTAATGATCAGAATAAAAGATACAGAGCAGTTCAGATGACATCTTTCACAGAAGAGGAATGTAAATGGTAAGCGAGTGGGCTAGAGAGAGTTTACGTGTGCTTGAAGAGAGCTGGAATCCATGCCATTCACGCTCAATACTTTGCATTGGAGAAATTCCATAGTGATGAATACAGGAGGCAATTATACTGCATGTATGAAAGGGCATCAATATGAATTCACTTGAAACAATTCTAACGAAATTATTCATTGTGAATGCACTTTCGATTGCCATATTTGAATGGCACTCATCGTTGTAATACCCATATACAGCACTGCATTTCCTTCTGTACTGTAAATGCATGTTTATCTGGACTGCTGTTGGCAATGATGCTTTGCAATTAAGATGTTTTATTATTGCAGATGGGAGTTTTTGTTGTTTGAGCAAAAGCTGGTCTGTCAGGGAGAACATTGGCCCCTGGGGGCCAGTAAGAGATGGAAGGGAATGACGGAGAACATAGGAAACTGCAACAGGACACCACAAAAGAGATGAGTGATTTGTGTGAAGCTTTTCTTGGTTTTGAATGTTTAAAAAAGCCATGCAATAACACTCTCTACTCTACAATGACACTGCCAGTTCCAAAGAAATCATTTCTGAATGTGACTCATCATCGGCTGGATTTTGGATGAATTGTAAATGAGGTCTGCTCATCAAACAGAAGGGCCCTTTTAAGATGAAAACCGCAATGATATCTTGATGCATAAATGAGTTGCATATAAGCATTTCTATTATTATATTATCGGTATGCCATTTCCAATCAAAGAAAAGAGGCTTCTTGCACAAAAGCTTAATTTCAGGCCATGATTCAAGACCCTCAAGTCTGTAATTAAAAGATAAGCTATTTATGCAAATGTTTGTCGTTTATTTTGTCATTTGCAGCAGTTTGGGCAGGCTTATATAAAGGAGGTGTCGGGAAGGAGACCCAAACTTGTGACCTCTGAGAAGGACTGTACTTAGGGTTGATACAAAATCCTCAATCTCCCCAGGTTGTCCAGTCAGAACAATAATGAGGACGACTTTTACACTCTCAAGCCACTCTTTAATGAAACAGTTTGATATAGATGGGAGTTTTGTTCATGGTTTCTTGAACAAACTAAAATAATAATTATTATTCATACACAATTGTAACAATAAATGCAATTGAGGTATGAAAAGAAGACTTTTAAATCACTACAATGAATATCATTTAACAATAACATTGTGTCTCAAAAGTGCAAAATACTATACCACTGGTACATATACAAATGGCAAATACAATACTGTCTTGAATTGCACAGAAATAAATGACTAAACTGCCTGGATGGCTGAAAACCACCAAAAAGAATAAACTCAGTGCTATAACATTTGGCCAAGAAGGGGTTAATATAGCGCCACATCTGAAAACATGCAGAAAGTGCACGCCGGTGTCGTGTGATTAAAATTAAAGCCTACGAGCCAAAACAAAACACGGCGAAATCGCTCTAAACACCATCAAAGATATGAGAAAGTGAAACTATCATGTAGACTAAATTTGGTTTGATTATTTAGCTCGAAGAATGCATACATCGATAGGCAAAGTGTAAGGAATAGTACACATACTACATTAATCTAAGCAAGGAACAGACAACAATATTTACATAGACTCACATTCTCATGGACTCATGAAGCAGAACTGGAGAACAAAGACATTTCTCTCTAGATACACCGGATCGGAGATGAGCGAGTGTCTCCGATGAAAGTTACGTGCATAATGACAACAGTTAGGGATTACGCTAGTGGAGACTATCTGATTGGTGGAGAAACAAAGGGGGATTGCTGATTGGTCTAACTGTTGCTGGGCGCGTGTAAAGTGGAAAATGACACTACAGTAAACTAGATAACTTGTAATAACAAAAACACAAGATAAAGTAAGAACCTTATTAACAGCTTATGTGTGCAGTTTTGGGAAAGGTGATTTCAGGTAACTTTAGTTCAGTGAACTAAATCAGTGAAAGATCAGTGAAATGCACAAGATGAAATTGTGTTGCTTAGTACAGTAGCTTTGGGTGAAGAACAGACTGACATATCTTATTCTCTATAAAACAGTAACCACATTTGACGCTCAAGTTAATATTAATATATATATATATATATATATTCACTCAGATGTACGTCACAATATTCTTCCAAGATTGCAAAGATCTTCCACTAATTATTTTTAATCGTGACTTCAAGTTGACACCAAATTGCTTTAAGTGACACACCAGCATTGTAGTCTTGAGATCCTCCCGGGAACGAACACGTCTCAATATTCCTCATTATAATAATTCATACGCAGAATAAAGGGTAGGGGCCTGGTTGAGTTAGTTAGTAGTGTGTTAAACTGGCAGTTATGGTAAGGGGCGGGACATTTCCCAAACACACTCGAAGCGCTCGACCAATCACAACACACTGATCCAGCCGACCAATCAGAGCACAGTGTGCTTTTCAGGAGGAGGGGCTTCATAGAGACAGGAAGTAAACAGAGTGTTACTGACAGACTGGGAAGAGAGGAGCCGCAACAATGGAGAATATGAGGAAATAATCAACGTTCAAGCAGGAAAACCTGTTCTAGTAGAGCCTGAAAACAAGACTTTGTAAAAGGGTGTACTAGTTCCTCTTAAAGTGCCATCATTGGTTTAGGAATAGCATTACAACAAGAACATATCAGTGGACTTTCTTGCAGATTTTATACTCAGTCATTTATAATTGGCTTTAATACTTGTGAGATCATTTAATAGAGTGGTTGAATGGGTTTTTGGTTAAAGGCAAGAAATCCGCTCTGTGGTGAAAACAAGCTCAACACATTTTCACGTTTTGTTCTACATTATAAAATACATTAGTGTTTTTTTTAAAAGCTTTAACTTGTCTAACATAGTGTTTAAATGGCACTACAGAGTTTGTCGGACATAAAACATCATCATCATCAGCTGAACATATAAACTCATCTTTTCACAGCCTCATTGTCTTTATAATCGCACTCTTGCTAACCAATACAGTAACTCAAACTTTCAGGGAAAATGTTTTTAAACAAAGACAGATAGAGTCGTCGGAAGCAGTCATGCGACCGTGGTGTAGTTCGTTTATAACCTACATTCAGCTTTTGACTTTTGCCATTATGTACGCTTCCGAATTCATGATAGCTGTGTTCATTTGTGAAGATTATCACGATGAGTAAAACGTGTAAGAATCATACACTTTTGTTGGTTACAGACCTTATTTTCTGCAATAATCCAAAACCCAATTGGAAAATCCTTTTGGGTTTTAGTCGAGGGAACTGGGGTGATGTGAACTTTCGGGTTGGTCTACAAAAATACATCATCCCTGCAGCACTCTATTGATTTGGATTGCAAGTTGTTTGTTCCAACATTATACTGAATCCCACATTCCTGCTTGTGAAAAACCATACAAACTGCAGGATGTTTGAGGACACATGCGTTACATCACGGCATGCCTCGCACATTTTCAAAAAGGGGAATCCAGCGAACGGCCTCCTGCTGAGGAATCCATCCATGTTCGCTACACAACAGCACTGTCAGTCTTACATGAATATTTGAACACAACATTCCTCAGCGAAGCTTCCGTCAGGCATTATGATTAAGTCATATTTCATTTAAGGCTCCTTGGCTTTTAATAATCCTGGTCCCGCCACCCAAAACAGCTTGAGTTTTTCCTCATAACTCAAACTGCACATCGATAATTCATGTGATTTCTGCAGCCACACAGTTAATGGCAACCTTAGCTGCATACTTTATATAGTATATTTCTGTATTCTCATACACTGATTGTGCAGGAAGGAAGCCAAAGCAAAGCCTGTGCTCCAGGACAGCACATTAGCATGATTTGTCTCGCATGATTGATGGAGATGTTGGAGACGGTGGGTCCGGAAAGTTCAGATCACCTCCAGCGCATTTGGACCCTTTGATGGTGCTCATCAAAGTTGAATAATTGAACCGTCAGGGCAGGTTTGAGACCAAATTCTTTGCATTTCGTCTTTGTTGTCAAATACAGTACAGCTCTGACGGCACTTTGATCTGTTCCCGGCCTTTGAAAATAACATACTATACCAATAATACTGTTTCATAAAACAATTTACTGTTGGTGGTTTCAGGCATTTTTGTTCAAGCTTGGCTTAAAGTGATCAAGTTTACAGAGTTTTGCAGGTGCAGGTTATGATATTTTGGTTGTTTTCAGTACAAAGTAAAGCCTTTAGATTCATATAGGTGTCCCAGACAGAAACATAGTCAACTGGCCGACACTGTTGCTGTCTGGGTTATTTTGAGCTTGTTTTAGATCACTTTTTTTTTTTCGCAAGATGCGGAAACATGAGTGAGTCGAGGCTCAAATATGTCTCTGATGTCCGTCAAAATATGTCAAAAACATCTAGTTGTTTAGTTTGGTTTCGTAAACATTGCGTATCATTTTTGTAAATGCAGTGGTCACTGCGTCTGAGGTTCGCTAGGAGGCTTCATCAAATTTCCAAGTGTGACACAAGATATTAAAAGAAAATAAAAACTGCTAAAACATTAAACTCAAGCAAATTGTAAATTGGGATTATATTTCTTATTTTACTTTGCATTTTATTTAATTTTATGGGTGAACCTGGGTATATGTCACGATTAGCCACTCCCTGGGTTATCACAGACTACATTTCCCATCATGCACCTCCCTGGACTGATTACACCAAACACCATACACCTGCACGGCGCTGATTACACACACCTGCATCTCATTCACACACACACATATAAACCACTTCCACGCACCACATCAGTGCGAAGTCTTGACTTTCCCGGCTGTCATTTCTGAGTGTTATTTCCCTGAGTTTGTTTCCTGTGTTTGATCTTGGATTGTTTATCGTTGCTGACCCTTCTCTGCCTGCCCTGGCCCCGTACTGTTTACTGGACTCTGATTCCCTCTGCCTGCCTCGACCCTTTGCCTGGTTACCTGGTTTGTCTCTGCCTTGCCTTCTCTGTTCTGTTTGTCACTGTTTGACCTTGCCTGTTTTGACTATTCTAATAAATGCTGCAAATGGATTCTTCTGACTCCGCCTCTTCATAACAGTATATGTGAAAACTGTGATGGAAATTTCTATAATGAATATATATTTTCAGCTATTTTACACTAGATTTTGTATTGCTTTTTATACAATACCAGAAATATTTTGCAGGGTGTTGGAATATTGTCTTGGGAAACTGGAAGGCCTTGGAGTCAATAAGGTTGTGAACTGTGTAATGCATTTAAAAATAAATAAATTAGCTCACTGTATTTTAAACTAATCTTGAAGGAATAACATGTATATGATTTTGAAACCTAAATGTCTCAACACTTTGGTCAAAGTCAGTCAGTGTGTGTTCGTGAATCATGTCCGAATATAACAAAAGGGGAAATGAAACGAAGTACTTTGCTTCGACATAGTAACAGAAGGTTTGCTGAATTATGCAAATGAAGAAACAATCATATCGTAGAAAAAACATGTAATGAATCATGTCACATTTGCCATGCTCCTATTATGCTATAGAAAGTGTTGTATTGTTTTTGCTGGTGGGATTCTCTCTGAATTGGTCTGAGATCCTCCGGCCATGACTAAATCATTTTCGAAGGCATTCTCTGCAGTGTGTCCAGTTATTGCTGCACAACAGGTTAGTGGAGCACTAGAGATCTTGTTCCCAAGTGATCGTGTTAGAAAAGGAACGAGCCGTCGTTGGACTCAGTGTGCGACGATCCGGTGGAGTTAGATAGCGGTCTGATAACTATAATTTAACCAACACAGTCAACTCCCCTGAGTATAATTCAGCAAGTGTGGACTGGAGACGCTCAGGTAACCCTAAGTCAGGGAAATCTACTGGAGCAAAACAAGTTGCATGAATTGAGAGATCATTGGTCGTAGCATGGGTAATGAACAAGTTATGTGCCAAAAATAATACGAATGAATACATGAATGCATGAGTAATAATAATGAAGCTTGGCTAAAGCATATTCAAACCTTAAATGTATCAAGTTCTTTAAAAACAAATAATTCAATGATGCACACTACTTCTTTGTGGCTGAGTGCTGTTGCACAATGAGGGTTATGAAGAATAAACGAGGGTGTTTTTCGGTGTGAGTTTGACGCACATCCTCTTGTGTGTTACAGATCTTTCCTCGTGTGTATTCTTCTGTCTGGGTGAATAATAAACTCTCCTTCTCTATGATGGCTTGGTAATGGGTTGCACACTGTGTCATTCCGGCTATGAATAGAGATTAGAGTGGGCTGGCACACGGAGCGAAGGCTACGGCTGTGAAGAGAAGGAAACGCTGGCGTGGCTGTTCCTGCTTTGAAGACCCGTTGCACTAAGATTGAACCTGTGACAACTGCAGAAGACCGACAGTCAATATGTGTGATACACCAGTGGAAAACAATGGTGAGAAATCTCAAGCTCTCTTTTGACAGCTCCTCTGCTGCTTCGCCAGAGTCCCGAATGGCTGATTATGAAAGACAGTGAAATGCACCCTGACGTCCCAGACAATATACAGGGCTTTGGGAAGCAGCATGTCTTCGGGCACCAAAGCTCACTCTTTTGACGTTATGATTAGCAACGTCACTAATTTAATGTGCTTTCTCAGGGATTACAAGAGGTTTTATAGGCTACTCAAGACCTGCAAGTATTAAAGCTGTCTTTAACACTTTATAATACTGTTCCTTCTTTAATGAATAACTACAGGAACAAATGAGCAACGCACTATTAACACTCTAGTACCTGCTATTAACTAACAACAAACTCTGATTGACAAATAAATAAGTAATAGCGCTCAGATGAATGTGGTAGTTCACTATTAGCTAATCAGTAACTACTATTTTTCATATACAGGTCCATAATTAATATGAATAATGCATAATTTATAATAAAAGGTAACGGTAAACCACTAGTAATGACTCAAGTGTTACTACATCCTTCTAAAGGAACTACTAATTATTTTGATCATTATTCTAAAGTGAAAACATGATAACTATCTAATATTGACTGAACTCATTGTAAGCTTCTGAAATTTATGTAAGATTTTATATGGTAATTCCTTCTGATGGATTTGGTATCACTTTAGTCATTACTAGTGTGTTGCCACGATCTTCACTTCAGATACTGATCCAAATAATGAGTTCCTTTAGAAAGATGTCGTAACACTTGAGTCATTACTATCCAAAATCTTACAAAAACCTCAAAAGCTTACACTAGCCGCGTTTACCCTTCAAAATGCGCAAATTGAAATTGCGAATTGAAAATACGGCCAATGGAAACACGTCAATTTCGCGAAAACTCCTATTTATCGCAAAAAAGTTCTTGCGCTCGCATCAGGAGGTAATAAATTAACATGCTTATAACAGGATCTATTGTGGATAATGCTTATAACAGGATCTATTGTGGATAATGCTTATAACAGGATCTATTGTGGATAATGCTTATAACAGGATCTATTGTGGATAATGCTTATAACAGGATCTATTGTGGATAATGCTTATAACAGGATCTATTGTGGATAATGCTTATAACAGGATCTATTGTGGATAGTGTTTTTCTGAGCTGGATGGTGTGTGGCGAGTTGGCTTCAGAAAGCTGGAGAACGGTGTAGTTAAAGTGTGTGTGAATCCTCCTGAAGCACTGCGACCTCAATTAACCTTTTCACAGATTACCCTCACTATATGCACACCTCTGGGTCAGGATTCATAAATAAGCATCATGCTTTACGTTTTTAATTAGCCAACCCTGATATTCAGGGGATATAGTTTTTCTTTATCCAAGATGCAAAACATAATTAAGACTTAGTTTGTATGCCACATTGTATTGTGCACACAGCCTTATAACAGTGAGAGCTAGGCAGAAATCAAACACATGTTTTTGTCAGGTAATGTTCAGAATTATAGTATTCTTTAAAAGCAGTAAATGAGCAATAGGCATGACTGTACAATAACAATTTTACATCATAATTTGCTTGTCACATGATCTCGTCATGTTGCATGAGTGGCATATAAAATAAATCGTTTCAAACCAGGTTCATATGAAATAAATACATTTCTTTAAAAATTACATTACGTTGTTTCTTGCATGTTTCGTAACACTTTCAAAGTGAAATCTTCAATGACTGGCGTTAGTTTTATCCAAAACAGATATTTACATGAATTTACCAATGTTTAGATTAATTTCATTCTAGTCACATTTTGTTTCCTCAATCCAATTAAATTCATATTTAAGAATGGAACTGGAAATTAAAAAGCTTAAGAATATTATGGTAGTATGCTATTCCAAACAAATAAGGTTTTAGTTGTTTCCAGTTTTATTTAGTATCATTGTGATAGTTTATTAGTTATAGTTTATCAATTTTAACATTTTTAATTTTTAATATTTTCTTTTTTCACTTTTTTGTCTATATAGTTATATAAATATAACTATTCCCGGAAATCTGCCATGAGGAAAAGCAGTTTGGAACCAGCGGGTCTTACACGGCAGGACACATGACAATACGAGCGTGTTTTTCTCCAGGTATTATATTTATGTATCTTTTATATAACTAGGAAGGTCCCATCAAGATATCACGATCTGTTCTTCCAGGGAGAGCCGGTCAAGACGGCAAAACTACAAAACAGTTGATAAAAAGAGGATAAGAAAAGCACTTACGAGAGGATTTTAAAATGGATTTAAAAATACATTTAAAAGTTTTCAAAGGTGGCAAAAACTGTTTATGTATTTAAGTATCCTCAAATCCAAGAGGAATAAAAGGAAAAATCATGTTTACTATTAGTGAAGGTGTAACTGAGATCTAGTACCATAACGTTTGAAAAGTTAAGAGTTTAGAGATACAATACACTTAAAAGTGCCTTAGCAACAAATATATACATATGCACATTTCTCCTGTAGCTATTGTAAAGATGACCATGCTAGAGATTCATAAAGTATACAGTGATGTCTAGCCACATTTATTTATACAGCGCTTTTTACAATACAGAGTGTTTCAAAGCAGCTTTTCCAAAAGAAAATAGCGTCACAGTCCAGCTTGAGTAAGTTCAGTGATGTTTCATTTTTGTTTTAAAAAAATGTATAATTTAGTTCATTTATATATGTGTATATACAGCCGCTCTGGAGAAAACTGATGTCATCGTCCAGCTCAGTTCTTGTATAATAGTGTCAACGCAGGCAGATCAATATTATTGTTGAATATTAAATTAAATGTTACATGTAATGTAAATTGAATGTCCCCAACTAAACACCTGATGTGTGTGTGATCCCAACGCTATCTCATGACCAATTCGTACGAATTTGTACGAGTGATTAAAAGGTGGCTAATTGGTACGAATTCATACGACCTCACTCGTACGGATTCGTACGATTTGTCTAAACCCACGTGATGGGTAGGTTTAGGGGCGGGGTCAGGGGGAGGTCATTCGTATGAATTCATACGAATTTGGCAACTCGTAAAATTCGTACGAATTGCCGTGAGATCGGGCTGGTGATTCTGCACCACACACAAAACGTAACGCCGCATGTAAACAGAGTCAAGTTTCCTCAATAAAGATGAGGACGCATGCATATAAACAAGGTCACTATTATCAATCACGGTAAAAAAACAAGTTCTCTCCACCCATTTCTTTCTCGCCTCGTAGAAAAGGCCATTTTTAGCGATAAAGGAACCCCAATTTTGTTTCATGAGATCTCCGGGTATTCTAGAGATCTTCAGGTGTTCTGCAGCTGATACTTGTTTTAGGCTATACACCGCGTCCTCGAGAGGCTTCTCTGTGACTGTGAACGCTGGACTCACTGCTGGACTCAGTCCGGCTCTCGTGAGGAAGAAGCAGGGTTTGATCCGGGCTGACAGGTTCTCCCAGAGGAACGGGCCACAGATCCGTCAGCTGTAGGTCTCCTCGCTCCGGGACAACTGGCAGCTATAGAGGCATCTGTCATGTGCTGAATGGTTGGAGAAGGTGTGTTTGCGCAGTGAGACGGCCCCAGCGGACCACGGTAAAGTTCACTCTGTCAGTGAGACGCATGATTGGTGTATGATCGATGTACTTGTTAGAGGACAATGTTTGTATGTACCAAAAGCTTAGAAAACTCATGGGTGTTTGGGGTCCCATTTTAAACACTCCACATTAGCGATTAATCACATCCAAAATAAACCTTTGTGTTTACATAATATATGTGTGTGTACTGTGTTGAATTATTTTGAATATATAAATACACACATATGTACTGTATATATATATATATATATACACACACACATACACATCATTTATATTATATATTATATATTTAGCATCTGCACTTTGTAAGCCTTTCCCAACCTAAAAATGTTTTTTTTTTTACCATCTGGGAATGCAGATTTGAAGAGGCATCAGGTGTTCAGTGTTAGACAGGCTGATTTTACACAGCTCACAATAAAAAATAAATAATAAATAAAAAAAAACCTTTGTTCTGCATCACTTCAGTATGAAATAACTCTGGAAATAGAAACATGTCCAGTCTAAAGTCTGGTATTTGGTTTCTATAGTAACAGAGTGTTGCTTGTCATTTGGTAACAACTAACAACTCTAACAACTAAGAAAAAGATTAAAACGTTCAGAATGACATTTCTTAAAAAAACCCACATAAAAGCAGTACTGCACTTCTGAATCAGCAACACTATATTCCTGCATTTTGACCAGTGTTTAAAAAAGACTGATAAAAAAGACAGCATTGCAAATTAAGTATCTTAAGAGATTAAATATTATTATAGTTTCTATATGTATGTATTGAATTAGTTCATTTTAATATTTTCTATTTTAATTAAAAAATGTTAACGTTTTATTTGTTTATTATATTTCAAGGAACAAAAATGGTTTCAGTCACTTATAATAACCCTGAATCTGCAGTGCTTCGACATTGTGTAACTCATCTAGACATCGTTTTGATCCATCTTTGAAAGAGCAACATTGTACCTTTGCACTGGCTCACTGTCCCTGCTTCATTCCTCAACGCTCTGGGGCCACTGTGCATTTACATATACTTTACTGCGATC
>CM060639.1:26269051-26284051 GCA_030578275.1 Meda fulgida
TTTTCACCAGAAAATGTCCTCTGAACAAGTAACATCCACTTTTGTTCTGACCAACTAAGGGGAACAAGCATTGCAGTAAATCACGCTGATTAAATCTAACGAACACTTATCATGTCATGTGCAAATTATGCTTTGTTCTCAAATTGTTAATTTTAACAACATCAGCATCGCGTGACTATATTTAATGTGTATTAGGGCTACCTGTAGTTCACTACTCCGTAACTGTGAATTAAGCCAACAAGTGCGCTGCTGTTACGTAATTGAGATGTCTGACCTGTCCAGCAGAAAAATAGCCGTCTCTGCGTCCGTTTTTAACCCCTTCAAAACACAGAGTTCACGCCACCTTTCAAAAGCCCTTCTGATATTTATCCTTGTGTTCGCATGGGCCGGTTGCACTCTCTTTTTTTCTGTAGCCACTCCGAAGTCTTCTGCATTTTACAGCGGGTGAATCTCCAGTCGTCAGTGCTGATTGTGGTTTGAACCTTTCTGGATCGGCCATTAAGTTAATAAGTTTAATTACATGGGTGTCAGTTTGGTTTGAAATGTGCTGGGGACAGAGATGAATTCGGAAGTGCATTTTCAAAAGTGCTGGGTACAATGATGCATTCATTTTTTTTCTGCAGGTCATGTTTTAAAAGACGATGTCCTGTTACTGATGTAAATAAATAAAAATGTATACAACGATGTGATGATGTCCGACCAAAAATGTGATGGGTGGGGGGGTTAAATAGTACTTTGGGTTTAATTGGTTGTACAATGAGATCTAATATATGTTGTTAGTGTTATGAATTTTCACGTGAATAAATACATAGATCAACCTGATATATGTATGTACTGTAGGCCTAATGGTCCAGTGGCAAATTTTTGCCAAGCGTGTCGGAGGTTCTGGGTTCAAATCCGCACTCGTATCGTTTTTTTTCCCCCTCATCAAAACCGATAATGTTTTTCAGTGGTTGTATATCAAGCAGGGACACGTTTGTTTGCATTTTGTTGTGCGATTTCACCGGAACGAATAGAGAATCTCCGCAACGGATTGAACCGCACGTCCGAGTGAAGACATTGCGGCGCGTGCGCGATCGAGCCACAAAAGAACACTGTATCCGCGCCCCTGATCGCAGAGGCAACGAGCACATGATCACTTGATTAAAACAACAACACATTTCAGCACTAGATAGCCTCTCATTTAACAAACGAACGAAACAATTGTTCTGCTAGTCAACTGGAGATGTTTTACTTGTATTGGTACATCCGTACCGTGAGATGTTTCAAAAGTGGTGGGGACAAAATCGACCCTGGCAAAAAGTGGTGGGGACATGTCCCACTCGTCCCCCCCATAAATGACGCCTATGTTTAATTATATCAAGTGCTGTGAGAAAGGCTATAAATCCCCAACATCCTCACACTCATAGCCTATAGCCGAGACTCTTCTTTATGTGTACAGATGTGACGTTATGTGTACAGATGTGACGTTTTGTGTACAGATGTGACTTGATGTGTACAGTTGTGACTTGATGTGGACAGATGTGACTTGATGTATACAGATGTGACTTTGTGTGTGCAGATGTGACTTTATGTGGACAGATGTGACTTTATGTGTGCAGATGTGACTGTGTACAGATGTGACTTTATGTGGACAGATGTGACTTTATGTGGACAGATGTGACTTGATGTGTACAGATGTGACTTTATGTGTACAGATGTGACTTTATGTGGACAGATGTGTACAGATGTGACTTGATGTGGACAGATGTGACTTGATGTGTACAGATGTGACTTGATGTGTACAGATGTGACTTTATGTGTACAGATGTGACTTGATGTGTACAGTCAACTAAATGTGCTGACAATATTAACATCTCTTATCGTAAAATCAATGCTATTAATCCTAGTATGTTTGCTACATCTATTACTTCTTCTGCTATCTCTGATGTTTTTGATTTCACCTGCCCGTCCAAAATATCTGATTTGTACCATTCTGCCATTGCTGACGTTCTAGATGAACATGCTCCAACTAGGACTAGGTCTGTTCCCTTGTCCCACTCTTCGCCGTGGTATAATGCTGAGCCAAGTGCTATGAAAGCTAGAGGCAGACAACTGGAACGTCTCTTTCGGAAAACCAATCTAACTGTACACTATCAAGCATTTTCGGACCATATTAAGCTTTACAAAACCGCCTTAACTCAGCTCACTCTTCCTATATTGCTAAAATCATCAATAATGCAAACAACAGGCGTAAAACACTATTTAGCATTGTAAACAAGCTTGTTCAAGCACCTGCGCACAGTGCCTGTCTACAAGAATCCGATGACCTGTGCTGTTCTTTTCTACAACACTTCCAGGGAAAGCTGGAGGCTTTACGTGGGACTTTTAGTGTTGAACCGACCACCTCTAGTTGTGAGCAAGCTCAGATACAAACACTAAATAACTTTATGTTGACCAACCCCATCTTGATTAGTGAAATGATACAGAAATCCAATTCTTCTTCTTCCCGGATTGATCCTGCACCTACAACCCTTCTGAAACTCTGTACCTCTGTCATTTCTGCACCTATCTCACATCTTGTAAACATGTCTCTTCTCTCTGCCTCTGTTCCAGTCTCACTAAAGACGGCTGCGGTTACTCCTATTCTTAAAAAAACTAATCTGGACCCGACTACACTAACTATCGCCCAATTTCTAATCTACTGTATGTCTCAAAAATCATGGAAAAGGTTGTCGCCACTCAATTGCAGTCATATCTATCTCTCAACAATAGCTTCGATTTATTTCAGTCTGGCTTTCGCCAAAACCACAGTACTGAAACTGCACTAGCAAGGGTTATCAATGACCTCTTACTCATTGGTGACTCTGGAACCCTTTCCTTACTTTTACTACTCGACCTCAGCTCAGCTTTTGATACTGTCTCCCATAAAATCCTACTCATACGCCTCTCAGAGATTGGTATCTCAGGAGCCGCGTTATCCTGGTTTTCCTCGTATCTGACAGATAGGAAATTCTACATCGTAGTGCACAATTACAAATCTCCAACTGTCACTCTTAAACAAGGTGTTCCACAGGGATCAGTTCTCGGCCCGTTACTATTTATTATTTACATCTTGCCTCTCGGACAAATTATTCGCCGCCACGGTTTTCAATACCACTGCTACGCTGACGATATCCAAATATATACTGCTGTTTGACCGGATCCTATTCTCCAGACCATATCACTATCATCATGCATTAACGAATTAAAGACCTGGCTCAACTCCAATTTCCTCAGTCTGAACCTGACTAAAACAGAAATATTAATCACTGGCCCTCCATCTCTAACAAAAAAACTAAGTAATATTCCCAGACTTGACCTTGAAGCTACATCTATAATTCCCTCTGCCACTGTCAAAAACTTGGGTATCATTTTTGACCCTTCACTGACGTTCGACACTTACATTAATCAACTTTGTAAAGCATCCTTTTTTCATCTACGCCGTATTGCCAAACTCCATGCCTATGTCAGCCCAAAAGACGCTGAAGCACTAGTACACGCGTTCATCACTTCTCACCTCGACTATTGTAATGTTATTTTTTCTGGTCTACCAGCACACTCTATCTCACGGTTGCAATATATTCAAAACTCTGCCGCAAGACTATTAACTTACATCAAAAAAACTGCCCATATCACACCAATTCTGTTTAAACTCCACTGGCTACCCGTGTCATTCCGTATCACTTACAAAATTCTTTTGCTTACCTTTAAGTCACTAAATGGTCTTGCTCCAGCCTATCTCTCTGACTTACTTTCTCCTTATATTCCCCCTAGAACTCTGCAATCCTCTGGCTGTGAACTCCTACGTGAACTCCTACATACGTCTATGGGTGGCAGGTCTTTCTCTGTTATAGCCCCCAACCATTGGAACTCTCTTCCGTTAGCTCTCAGGACAACAACCACATTGCATGTATTTAAGTATAAACTCAAAACACATTTGTTTAACCAGTATTACCAGTCATGAAATGTTAATCTGACATGACACATTCACAATGTTAACCTAGGTTCCAATAATTCTATTGCATCTTCACTCCAACTGCCCACTATGTTGTCTGTAGAAATTAATGTTTGTTGCCCTGTTTTATGTTTGTATTATAAATGTAATGTGATTTGCAACTGCAATCGCCCATTACTTGGATTGGGCAAATGCCCATTGTCTGTCTAAGTGTAAACCGCTTGTTATTTACTGTCAATGTGAAGCGTCCTTGAGCCTGGGAAAGGCGCTATATAAATTAAACATTATTATTATTACAGATGTGTCTTGATGTGTACAGATGTGACTTGATGTGTACAGATGTGTCTTGATGTGTACAGATGTGACTTTATGTGTACATATGTGACTTGATGTGTACAGATGCGACTTGATGTGTACAGATGTGTCTTGATATGTACAGATGTGGACAGATGTGTCTTGATGCGTACAGATGTGACTTTATGTGTACAGATGTGACTTGATGTGTACAGATGTGTCTTGATGTGTACAGATGTGTCTTGATGCGTACAGATGTGACTTTATGTGTACAGATGTGACTTGATGTGGACAGATGTGACTTGATGTGGACAGATGTGACTATATGTACAGATGTGACGTTATATGGACAGATGTGACTTTATGTGTACAGATGTGACTTGATGTGGACAGATGTGACTTAATGTGGACAGATTTGACTATATGTACAGATGTGACTTTATGTGGACAGATGTGACTTAATGTGTACAGATGTGACTTGATGTGTACAGATGTGTCTTGATGTGTACAGATGTGACTTAATGTGTACAGATGTGACTTGATGTGTACAAATGTGACTTAATGTGTACAGATGTGACTTGATGTGTACAGATGTGACTTAATGTGTACAGATGTGACTTGATGTGGACAGATGTGGCTTGATGTGTACAGATGTGACTTGATGTGTACAGATGTGTGCAGATGTGACTTGATGTGTACAGATGTGTACAGATGTGTCTTGATGTGTACAGATGTGACTTGATATGTACAGATGTGTACAGATGTGTCTTGATGTGTACAGATGTGTCTTGATGTGTACAGATGTGACTTGATGTGTACAGATGTGACTTGATGTGTAGAGATGTGTACAGATGTGTACAGATGTGACTTGATGTGTACAGATGTGTCTCTATGTGTGCAGATGTGACTTGATATGTACAGATGTGACTTGATGTGTGCAGATGTGTCTTGATGTGTACAGATTTGACTTGATATGTACAGATGTGACTTGATGTGTGCAGATGTGACTTGATGTGTACAGATATGACTTTATGTGTACAGATGTGTCTTGATGTGTACAGATGTGACTTGATGTGTGCAGATGTGACTTGATGTGTACAGATGTGTACAGATGTGACTTGATGTGTACAGATGTGTCTTGATGTGTACAGATGTGTATTTATGTGTGCAGATGTGTCTTGATGTGTCTTGATGTGACTTGATATGTACAGATGTGTCTTGATGTGTGCAGATGTGACTTGATATGTACAGATGTGACTTGATGTGTGCAGATGTGTCTTGATGTGTACAGATTTGACTTGATATGTACAGATGTGACTTGATGTGTGCAGATGTGACTTGATGTGTACAGATGTGTACAGATGTGACTTGATGTGTACAGATGTGTCTTGATGTGTACAGATGTGTATTTATGTGTGCAGATGTGTCTTGATGTGTCTTGATGTGACTTGATATGTACAGATGTGTCTTGATGTGTGCAGATGTGACTTGATATGTACAGATGTGACTTGATGTGTGCAGATGTGTCTTGATGTGTACAGATTTGACTTGATATGTACAGATGTGACTTGATGTGTGCAGATGTGTCTTGATGTGTGCAGATGTGACTTGATGTGTACAGATGTGTACAGATGTGACTTGATGTGTACAGATGTGACTTGATGTGTGCAGATGTGACTTGATGTGTACAGATGTGACTTGATGTGTACAGATGTGACTTGATGTGTACAGATGTGACTTGATGTGTACAGATGTGTCTTGATGTGTGCAGATGTGTCTTGATGTCTACAGATGTGAATTGATGTGTACAGATGTGACTTGATGTGTACAGATGTGACTTGGTATGTACAGATGTGTACAGATGTGACTTTATATGTACAGATGTGTCTTGATGTGTACAGATGTGACTTGATGTGTACAGATGTGACTTGATGTGTGCAGATGTGACTTGATGTGTACAGATGTGACTTGATGTGCGCAGATGTGTCTTGATGTGTACAGATGTGACTTTATGTGTACAGATGTGACTTGATGTGTACAGATGTGACTTGATGTGTACAGATGTGACTTGATGTGTACAGATGTGACTTGATGTGTACAGATGTGTCTTGATGTGTGCAGATGTGTCTTGATGTCTACAGATGTGAATTGATGTGTACAGATGTGACTTGATGTGTACAGATGTGACTTGGTATGTACAGATGTGTACAGATGTGACTTTATATGTACAGATGTGTCTTGATGTGTACAGATGTGACTTGATGTGTACAGATGTGACTTGATGTGTGCAGATGTGACTTGATGTGCGCAGATGTGTCTTGATGTGTACAGATGTGACTTTATGTGTACAGATGTGACTTGATGTGTACAGATGTGACTTGATGTGTACAGATGTGTCTTGATGTGTAAAAATTTGACGTAATGACGCAAAGACATGCTTGAATTTCCCGTGGAAATCCACCAGTACCACTGGAATTAAAAACATTATTACAAGCTTACCATTTTGAATCGGCTGGTTATGTACTTGCTCAAAAATTTATTTTGGATAATTTTTAACCCAAAAAAGTTACAGACTGCAGCTTTAAGTTAACAATAATAACCCTGTTCTGTGCGGCAGTAAAATGTGTATAAGGAAAAATACACGGTTTCACTTCATTTGGATGGTCCCTTTAACACATTCTGTTGACTATAAGTAACGTTGCACCTGCATGTCTACTAGCTCTCATTAGAGTGTTAGTAGAGTATTAGTAGACTGATGTAGTTGCAAAGCTACTTATAGTCACCAGAATGTTCAAAAGGGACCATCAAAATAAAGTGTTACCAAATACACAATTAATACTATTATACAGTGCCATACTGTTATCCTGAAGAAGAGCTCACAGAGTGGAATATAGTATTTTTATTCGTATTATTTGTTGCAAAATCTATAATATTTGTCATCAACTGTAAAAGAAAAAGAACACAAACTTCCTAAAGCCAGGCCATCAGAAAGCACAATCACAAAGTGAGTAAAGTGTGTAAAATTAGACACTGTGTGACATAATAACCCCTGAACTTCCCCTGTTATTGTCCTAAACATCGAAGCCATGAACTTCTGCCATGGGGGAATGTCACAGGCTCATCAGGCCTCCCACATCAACCACACACACACACACACACAGAAAGGAAAGAGTAGTCCTGCAGAGTTCATTCGACACCCGTATTTACCAGCATGTCGTTGTTTACAACTCCTGACTCCTCCATGGAAAAGCCCTGTGAAACAAATGCTGCTGTCCATGCAGGTACGAGTGTGTGTGTGTGTGTGTGTGTGTGTGTGTGTGTGTGTGTGTGTGTGTGTGTGTGTGTGTGTGTGTGTGTGTGTGTGTGTGTGTGTGTGTGTGTGTGTGTCAAAAAGTCAGATCAAAGTGGCACTGGCATTCATGAAACACGCAGCACGCAATTATCCAAGATTACTGGGATTTATAATATCTTTTGCAGACACAAATCAACAATATGGTCATGTTTGTCAGTGGTAAATAAGTCTGTGTCTATAGCCGCGTTTCCATTACCCTTCAAAATGCACAAATTGAAATTGCGAATTGAAACCCAATGGAAACACGTCAATTTCGCAAAAAACTCCCATTTATCGCAAAAAAGTTTTTATGCTCGCATGAAGAGGTTTTTCACGCAATTAGAAATAAATAAATATTTCGCAAAACTGCAATGTTTTGCAGAAACAATAGAGCAGCAGTTATTTTGGTACAAAATGTTCCACTGTCTCACAACTTCATTGTTCTGTTGTTTTGAAAATTTTCTTTCTCTAATAAACATGTATTGTTAGAGTGCAGCGACTGTTTTAACCTCAATTTTATCTGTAATGAATTCATATTTATTAAAAAGCTTGCATTTATACCTACAGGTACAATAATAATTTACATCAAACTCCTCTTAGTAAAAACGTTAGCAAATGCAGGCAGAAGAAAATCTGAATGAAGAAAAAAAGAGTTGGCCATGCATGAGGGAGCCGGAAGCTGCCTGGGAAGGGTGAGGAATGTTTCTCAAGGACATCACAAGAGCAAGCAATATTCGTAATTTCACCGTCTAGTTAACTATAGACCCGATATAGCTATGAATAACCCACTTCTAGACAAAATAACCTTCAATTATGTTGTTTTTGCCCAAATAACTGGTGAGATGTATGATATTCCATCATGTAAGCAGTCAACAGTGATAACAAGGTGTTTGGTTTCATATCTTTGACATGTTCATATTTTAGATGAATAGTCTATTATTGGGCTGGTTTAGATGTCTATTCAATGTTCACTGACAGCCCAAATTATGCCTTGTTTCAGCCCAGACATCAGGCTGTTTGTTCGGCTATTAGACGTCTTTTAAATGCAAAATTGTTTCCTGGGATTAGACCTTCACATCTTTAAGAGCAGTGATTATTTTTGGTTGCAATTCATTTTCATTTAATGGAGGATGTATTATTGTCGAGCAGACAAATGCAACGTAATCAACATGGAGTTGCATGGAATGCTAAATGAGTTTTGTGGTTTATAATGTTTGATCAGGCCATGATCAACACCGCATCCGTGAGCTCCGGATCGGCTCAACCTTCACTTCCCTCATTCCCTCAGCGCAACGAGGACACGCGCTGCCCAGTGCACTCTTTCATCTGCCTTTTCATTTCATTTTTTATTTGAAATAATAGCCTCTCTCTTTAGCCTGGAACTGCAAACTCTCTCTACTCCAGTGAACTTTCTCAAGGTGGGTTCGTTTGTGAAAGTGTGTATTATTTGAAATAAAGCAATGGAACATTTCCAGCATTTCTGCCCTGGAAACAAAGCCAAAGTTTAATATCACTTCTGCATCTGTAAGTGTCACAGTTTATATGTTGTCACAATAGGAAGTTGTTTCTGCTATTTAATTAAAATTCTTGTATCTTCTTCAGAAATATGAAAAAAGGGCATCTTCTACAACATATCTGCATTTAAAGGTGTAGGCTATTGGCAAAACTATTATAATTACAATTATTTTGGCTTTCCACAAAAATCTGAAGCTGTTTTCAACATTGATAATAATAAGAAATGTTTCTTTAGCAGCAAATCACCATGTTAGAATGATTTCTGAAGGATCAGTTTTAAACTGTAATAATATTATAACAATATTTCAGAATTTAACTGTATTTTTATCAAATAAACTGGAAAATATAAGAAACTATAAGAAATAAATCAAATGTAAGTAAACATAAGAAAAGATCCTTTACCAACCCCAAACTTTTGAACGGTATAGTGTTGAAATTTAATATCCTTAACTCATTTGGTTACACTTTATTTCGATAGTCCACTTTAGACATTCTACTAACTATAAGTAACTTTGCAACTACATGTTAATTAACTCTCATTAGAGTATCAGTAGACTTTAGTAGACTGTTAATAAATTGACTTGTAGTTGCCAAGTTACTTATAGTCAGTAGAATATCTGTTGGGGCAGTATCAAAATAAAGTAAATATTTTTATTTTATATGATAAATAAAGTGATTTTTCCTGCTCCTACTAATCGGCAAAAGCAAAAAATAAAAAAAATGTGTGAGGATTTTTTGCCATTTTTTTGTTAACAAAGTTGATGATCTTCGGGCACAGATTATCTCAGTTACATCTATTTGCTCACTGTTAAATCATCTCAGTTTATTTAGTAGTTTTGAACCTATTTCTTTATCACAGTTGCGGCGCATCCATTTGATCCTATCCCTCCTCGGCTGTTGTTAAATTAGTTTGATCTTTTAGGTGCAACTATTCAATCTATTTTTAATAGTAGATTGATCAATGGACGTGTTCCTGCTTGTTTTAAACATGCAGCAGTGAAGCCACTTCTAAATAAACCTCGTCTTAAATATCTACCAATATCGAAGTTACCTTTTTTTTTTTAAATCTTTTTTACCTTTTATATATTAGAAAAGGTTGTATTATCACAACTTGTTCCTTACTTAGATGCAAATGCTGTTATAGATATGTTCCAGTCAGCTTTTAGGCCCCTTCATAGTACAGAATCTCCCCTCCTTAAGGTTTATAATTATACTGTTTTAGCAGTTGATTCTGGAAAGGTAGTATTCCTTATTCTGTCTGATCTCACATCCGCCCTTGATACTATTGATTATGGTATTTTTTTTGCACCGTTTGGATGTTGGCATTAAGAGTACCGCCTTAGTCTGGTTTAATTCATAATTGAAGGATAGATCATTTTTGCTTTGCGTTGGAAAATTTCTACATCAGCTAATTTATATTGTGGTGTGCCACAGGGTTCTGTACTTGGGCCTATTTTATTTTATTTGTACATGTGCCCTTTGTGCTCAATGTTTCGTAAATACAATATTATGTATTATTTATCTGCAGACGACACTCAGTTCCAATAGATCCGAAAGGCTCTCAATGTTTTGATGCACTTGTACAGTGCTTTGGTGAGATTAAAGCCTGGTTGGAAAGCAATACCAATAAGAGTGTGTTGTTTTTGGACCCTTAAAGTATATTATAAGTAGGTAGAACTCTATGTCGATAAGTGTTTCAGATCATGTCAAGAATTTGGGTGCTATCATGGATTCAGCTTTGGTTTTAGACAAACATAGGGGCTTTCGCACCCGAGGAACCTTTTCACAGTTCCTAGAACTATTGCCGGAAGTTCCCGGATGTTGCCGTGTTCACACCGCCGGGACTAGGAACGATTTTAGGAACTCCTTTTAGACTTAGAGGAACTAATTTAGTCCTAATTCAGAGTCGGTCTAAACCAGCGCTAGAGGAACTCTCCCAGACGTTAGTGTTAGCTGATTTTACTCCAGAAACAAACTATACGAACATGTAAAACAGTGATAGATGAGCCTCAGCCTTCACGCTGAGGAGAAAACCCAACGCAACTTTAAGGAGACCAAGAGAAACATGATTATGTATTTCTGCTCAGCAACACTGGCCATCAACCACACAGTATATGTGAATAACTTTTCATCACTGTCTACTATCTATATATAACAGTTCTAATAACGTATTAGACAGGACTGTTAGACAGATCGTAAACTATAATGAACACGGAGAAAGTGAGCTCTGTTTGTTTGCTCAGGCTCTGGCGTTCTGACTCTCAGCGCCCAAACATGACACAACCATCCTGGTGGTTAGTTCAAATAGAAAGCCCGTCATGTCACGAGGGTTGTTAAGGTTGGTTTGAACTATTTCGAAGCTGAAACCAATTCTCTCCTTTAAGGACCTGGAGATTGCTAGTCATGCATTCGTATCATCACGCATTGATTACTGTAATTCTTAATGAATAGGTATCTCACTGAGTAAATTATCTTTTCTACAATTAGTGCAAAAATGCTACAAAGAAGAGAGAGACCAATACCCCAGTTTTGGTTTCTTTCCACTTGCTGCCGGTACAAGTTAGAATTGAGTTTAAGGTTTTGTTGATGGTTTATGGATCCCTCTTCCAGTGCACATTAAATCTTCTCAATCTGTGGATGCTTTTAAATTTAATTTGAAGTCGTATCTTTTTAGTATGGCTTTTAGAACTGACTGAGTGAACAGGATTTAATTTTGTTTGTGTGACTGTATATGTAATTGCTTTTGGTGTATCATCTATGCTGGTCAGCACTTTGGTCAACCGCAGATGTTTTAAATGTGCTATGGAAATATAATGTGTATTGTATTGTATAATGTAAATAGAACATATTGCTGTAACACTTTACAATACGGTTCATTAGTTTACAGTAGTTAATGTATTAATGAACTAATAATTAGCAATCCATGTGTTACAGTATTTGTTAATCTTTGTTAATGTTAGTTAATACAAATACAGCTGTTCATGTTCATGTTAGTTCACAGTGCATTAACTAATGTTAAGTTAACAAATACAACCTTTTATTTAATGTATTGCTCATTGTGTTAGTAAATGTTGAAATTAGTATTAACTAAGGTTAACAAATGCTGTAGAAGTATTGTTCAATCTTAGTTCATGTTATCTAAGGTGACTGTTATTGTAAACCTCTATTGCTTTATCAACAGTGTAAACTGCTAGCCTGGCTAACGTCAGACCTCGTCTCAATGCGCCTGTACGTAGCTCAGAGCCAATCGTTTCAATTATACCAGATGACGTATGTAGAGCGAGAGAAATGAGACGAGGAAGGAGACGATGGGTCAGAGATTTATGTGTACACGATGGCGTTCAGCGACTATTGCCGTTCGTGCAGGACAAGCATGAGGGTGGAAGGTATATATGGACACTTTACAGACATGTTTTTATTCGAAAAACAGAGTTTATCCGAGAGGTTAGCGTTATTAGGGGTGACAGTGGCAAAAACATCCTTCTTGGTTTTGAAATGGTTTAACGCCAAAAGTTGCTCTTTTTTCAACTTGCGTTCTAAACTACTTAGAACAATATCGAAAGGTAACTTGGCGTCTGCTGCCATGTTGGATCCATAGATATAAATAAACTGCTTCGATGTGTCGCACGGACGTCGTCATCGCCTTGCTGCTCCCTCCCTGTTCTGTGATTGGTCCCCTCGCTGAGGTGAAGATCTGCTCCATGGAATCCAGCGTGAATAAGAGCATGGGGAAACCCAGGCTAGTAAACAGCAGCTATCGCTAAGAAAATATGCTATTTTCACCAAGTGCAAATATAAGCTGCATTATTTTTAACCCGAGACCAAGTGTAAAAAGTCCTAGTCTGTTGTGCAGCCAAATGTCTTGATCAATACACAAAATCTTTAGCCAATAAAAACCACAGAAAGTCCAATAGAAGGCTGAATGTTCTGTTAGTTTGAACGGTTTTGAAGATGCCAGAAGTTGATTCATTTCTGCTGAAGAAAGCAGTAACTCTTCAGCTCACGGGTCGTTGACTCCTCAACCAGAGCTAAACAAACACAGCCGAAGTTTCTGCCACACGCTCTCTGAGACTCCAGCCTGAAGGCCTACAGTCTGTGTGTGTGTGTGTGTGTGTGTGTTCTACCTGTTCAAGAAGTCGGCGCCAGGGGCCTGCGATATGTGTGTCCCAGTTCTGTCTTTTTCCTCCGTTCCCCGCAGCGGCTCTGCTTGCTAGAATATGTATTACGGAAGTAAGTTCTCATACCGTGAGCTGATTCACACACTCACACACTCTCACACTGTGCTGTACTGTACGGATTGTTTGTTTTTCTGTTTGAAAGGCCATTTGCCCAATTGACACAGTGGTACCTGCGGTCCAATTCACTTTACGCATTCCTAGATAAGGAAAATGATCTACAGAAGGAGGAGGTTGTTCTGTTTGTGCGCCTATTCCGATGTTGGAGAAAGTGGAGAATGGAAAACAGATAAGGAGAAGCATGTGGAGTCAATTGAATAGATCTTTGAATGCATAATGTACTATTAATCTTGTTTGTCTTGCAAAAGTACATTGTTCACGGTCCGGGTTACGACTTGAAAGGCTTCTGTTGTTTTGCACTCTGACTTGTTTTGCCGTGTACATGCAGACTCTCTGCGAACTTTAAAGGAGAATATGACCTTTAGAAGAGAGGAAAAATGTCTTGTGTGGTTGAAAGGAGCATTGCAGTATTCTGACATGCAAACTGGTGGGAGAATTTCTGTCCGAGATGTAAATGTTAAATGCCACAAGAGTTTAGAGATTTGACAAGGATAAATAAGTCATCTAAAAGTGTCTGCTTATTTTAGTCTTCTGCAAACATAATCTGGCCAGTATTACGCAACATAATGGTTGAGGTCAACATGAAATATGAATTTACCCTATTTACTTTCTTAATACATCTTCCTCGATGACTGTAAATACTTCAGCGGAAGTAGTTATTAAGAACAAAAAATAAATACATCATTCATGAACATGCAGCTTGATCACATTCGTATATATAGGTAGCCTATATGAATCATACACTAACATTTTTGTACAGCTATAAACTTAATTTATTGACAGCATCTAAAACGTAAAGTCTGGAAACTGCTTTACAGTAAGTAATATGCAATATGTGTTTTGTATACCGCACACTACAGTTCATAAGGAAGAGGTCGGCACGATTTACACATTTTTTTGACACATTCTGATCTAAAGTGATACATTTATAATGTTAAAAAGGTTATATTTAAAATAAATGCTGTTCTTTTGAACTTTCTATTCATCAAAGAATCCTGGAAAATAAGGAGAGACACATTAACACAGACTTTTGAATGTAGTGAATTTATTTTCCATCCAAAAAAAAGATTTCATCATGAGGTACTTTCCGTTTCCTATGACTCTAGCGGCACAAACCTGTTTAATTTGTGCTTTATTGAATTCCTCCTCAAATCCTCCCGTCAAACAAAATCACTTTTTGTGCTGTTATTCACTGAGCATTGAACAAGTGAAAAGAGGCTGCCGCACAACTCACATACCTACACTTTCCAGGAAAACGAACGTCTAAGAGATTTTTTTATACCAATGCAATAGAAAAGTTGGTTTGACCAGCTTTATAGAAGTTTACAATCCAAAAAACTGACTTCACAATAACAGCAACTGACAAGCTACAAACGTCAAGATTCGGTAACACTTTATTTTGATGGTCCCTTTTGAACATTCTGGTGACTATAA
Source organism: Meda fulgida (assembly GCA_030578275.1). Lineage (NCBI taxonomy): Eukaryota > Metazoa > Chordata > Actinopteri > Cypriniformes > Leuciscidae > Meda > Meda fulgida. Next base: position 26,283,897 of record CM060639.1, read on the forward strand.
GTAACTGTGCAACTACATGTGAACTAACTGTCATTAGAGTATTAGTGTACTGTCTGCTTAATAACTCTTTATTGTGATGGTCCTCCAACAGACAGTCTACAGACTATAAGTAACTATGCAACTACATGTCAGATAACTCTCATTAGAGTATTAGT
>CM060639.1:26291551-26336551 GCA_030578275.1 Meda fulgida
GAAAAGCTCTGGCTGATGGAACACACACACACACACACACACACACACACACCAGGTTCATATCAAACGGGATGTAAAGTCCTTGATTTCAAAGGCCGTCTGGGACTTCCTCTCCAGCATTACATATTTCATAGATTTATCATCTTCAAAGACGATCAGCAACCATATCCTGGACACGAGGAGTAGCGTTTATTCTGTAAGAGTGGTGTGTATAGACGTATGATGAGGTGTTCATACATCTGAGAGCGTCATCATCTGGCTGGTGTTCATGAACACTTTGTTTACTGTAATGTTTTCACTGTCACTGATTATGTCCATTATTCATCGCTCTCACAAGCACACAGAAATGCGCTTGTCATGTAAACTAGGAAGAGTGTGAGAAGAATTATAGAAGTTAATGAGAAACGTCTCAGGTTACGTCTGTAACCATAGTTCCCTGAGAAGGGAACGAGACAATGCGTCAACGACGCTTTGGGAACGCCCCCAGCGTGAATGCGTCTGAGCATCAATGTCAACTAGTCCAATGGAAAGAATGAGCGTCACGGGCGGGTGACGTCATGACCAGGAAGGCATAAAAGCACATCCGGTGCAAGCCGGCATTAGCTTCAAAAATGCCGAAGCAAGCCGATCACAGGGATGCACGAAGTATGGCAGGGTGACGCATCGTCTCGTTCCCTTCTCAGGGAACTATGGTTACAGACGTAACCTGAGACGTTCCCTTTCGAGGGAACTCGCGATGCGTCAACGACGCTTTGGGAACGAGAATACCCAAAACGCCAGAATTCCAAGAACCTGAGTGTTAGTCTATAACTAAGCACTAAGCACCTGAGAACCTGGGGCAGCATCCAGGTCCAGACTGTAAAACCTAACGAATGTGAGCGGTGAGGACCAGCCTGCCACATCACACACGTCTTGAAGAGAAACTCCAAATAATAAGGCTTTAGAGGCCGCCGGTGCAAACTCAAGGCAAGTGGGCGAAACCGAAAGGGCCTGAAGGTCTCCAACTCTTTTAAGGGATGATATAGCTAGCAAAAAGATAGTCTTAAAGGTCAGAAATTTCTCTGAAACTGAATCTAAGGGCTCGAACGGAGCCCTAGACAGGCCTTCTAGTACTATTGCCAAATCCCAAGCTGGCACCCTAGTGCGAGTTGCAGGCCTCAGCCTCAATGTGCCACGAAGGAAACGTGAAATCAGGGGGTCTCGACCCAAAGATGTACCCCCCACCAGGGCGTGGTAAGCCGCAATGGCCGCCACGTAAACCTTAAGCGTAGAAGGACATAGACCTGACGTAAAACGCTCCTGCAGGAACTCAAGTACTGTGTTCACAGAACAGTTAACCGGATCCCACTGATGTCGGTGACACCATACAGAAAAAAAATCTCCATTTAAGCGCATATAGTTTCCTAGTAGCTGGAGCTCTGGAGCTTAGAATGGTCTCAACAACCTCAGTTGAGAGACCACTCTCTATGAGCTGGGCCCCCTCAGAGGCCAAACCCACAGGTTCCAAATCTCTGGTCGGGGGTGAAATATTGTGCCCCCGGCCTGAGACAGAAGGTCTCTCCTGATCGGGATCTCCAAGGGAGGACCGTCTAAGAGATGGATCAGGTCCGCAAACCAGATCCGACTCGGCCAGCGTGGTGCTACTAGTAGAAGGCTTATTCCGTACTGGCGAACTCGTTCCAGAACTCCTGGGAGCAGAGCAACAGGGGGAAATGCGTACAGATGTAACCTCGGCCACGTCTGCACCATAGCATGGGGGCTGGGTGAGTAAGGGACACCCAAAGTGGGCAGTGCGTCGTATGCTGAGACGCAAACAGATCCACCTCTGCTTGGCCGTAAAACTCCCAAATTTTCTCCACCGCCTTGGGGTGGAGTCTCCAGTCCCCCGGCCTCAGCTCCTGCCTCGACAGGATTTCTGCTCCAATATTCTGGTCCCCAGGAATATACACTGCCCTCAGGGAGAGTAACTTCCCCAGAGACCACAGGAGTATCTGGTGCGCCAGTTTGCAAAGCGGACACGAACGCAGACCCCCCTGACAGTTCAGATAAGAGACCACCGATGTGTTGTCTGTACGGACGAGCACATGATGACCCCTCAAGTCTGGGAGGAATTGCTTCAACGCCTTGAAGACAGCCATCATCTCTAGGCAATTTATGTGCCACGAGAGATGATGACTCTTCCACAGACCCTGAACCGAGCGGCCTTCCATTACCGCCCCCCAACCGGTGAGGGAAGCATCTGTCGAGAGAGTAACTCGATGGCAAAGAGCTCCCAACACCGGACCCTGGGTTAAGAACCAGTGCTTCCTCCATATAACTAAGGCACGAAGGCAACGCCGCGTGACCTTGATCAAACGAAGTGGGTTTCCCCTCGGAGAGAACCCTCTGCTCCTGAGCCACCACTGTAACGGACTCATGTACAGCAGGCCAAAGGGTATCACGTTGGACGCTGCTACAAAAAGACCCAACAGTTTCTTGAATTGTTTTACAGTGCGTGACTGGCCTAGCTTCAGCTCATTTGTGACTGACAGGATAGCAGCTACACGAATGGGCGATAGGGTGGCCCGCATCGTCGCTGAATCCCATACCACACCAAGGAAAGTGGTTCTCTGTACTGGAGAAAGCACACTCTTCTTGGTATTGAGCCTCAACCCCAACATCTGCATATGAGCGAGAACGACACTTCGGTGCCGAACCGCCAACTGCTCTGATTCCGCTAGAATCAGCCAGTCGTCGATATAGTTCAGAATACGTATGCCCTGCAGCCTGAGCGGGGCTAGAGCTGCATCTACGCATTTCGTGAACGTGCGGGGTGACAGAGCTAGACCGAAAGGAAGTACCCGATACTGGTAATCTTTGCCCCCTAAAGAAAACCTTAGGAACTTCCTGTGCTGAGGGAGGATGGAGACATGGAAGTAAGCGTCCTTCAGATCTATCGTGACAAACCAGTCCTCGGATCTGATTTGAGTCACGATCTGTTTGAGTGTCAGCATCTTGAACTTGAGTTTCTGTACTGAACGATTTAACAGACGAAGATCTAAAATGGGGCGCAACCCTCCATCCTTTTTCTGAACAATGAAATAACGGCTGTAAAAACCCGACTCCCTGTCGGGTGAGTACACCTGTTCTATAGCTTCCTTTGCTAACAGGGCCTTTACTTCTTGCTCCATTACCAGAGCCTGCTCGGGATGCACTACTGTGAGCAACACCCCGCTGTAGCGAGGAGGACGAGAACCGAACTGAATTCTGTATCCTTTCTCTACAATCTGCAGGACCCAACGAGAAATATTTGGCAGTGACTTCCATGCTGCCAGAAAATCTACTAAGGGAACCAGCCTCTCGAGGCTGATCTCTGGTGTTAACGGGACAACCAGTTCCGGAGCCTGAAACATAATGCCAGGAACTACCTGAACTGGTTGCTCTAAAACCCCCCTCAGAGGGCGCAAAACCGATGCAGTGCCGCAGCATAGCATCAGCGACTCGCTGGAGACCGCTGCGCCCCGAAGCACCAAGGGTGACGGGGTTGGCAGAACAGTCCCGTGAGGCCCCCGAAGTGGAACAGGAACCGTATTCTGAGGTGTACACCGCTCTACTTCGGTCGGGGCTGTCCTCACAGGTCTGACGCCAGTGACGTCAGGACCTTTTTCTTTGAGTCAAAGTCTTCGCCTGAAGAACGGTCCTCAGATCCGGCTTCGACTTAGAAGACTTCGACTGAGAGTGTTGCGCCTGTTTCCATTACTTCTGTGGAGGTGCACGAGACGAAACACTCTCTTTTTGTTGCGCACGATATGAGGAGCTTGACGGCTGGGGCTGCTCACGCCCAGCAGCCCCAGGGGGCTGGACACGGCGAGGGAGAAACTATTTAAAAGCCTCCGCTTGCTTTTTTGATTCCCTCACTTTTATCCAGATCCCCCAGCAGGTCAGCCTGGTAAGCCTGGAGCACTGCCATGGTGTGCAGACATGCTCCAGCCTGACCTGCTGCCGTATATGCTTTGCCCACTAAAACCGAAGTTGCTTTAAGCGGTCTAGTGGGCAAAGCTGAGGCCTTCAGAGACGATGCTGGACCAGGTGACAGATAGCTCGCGAGTGTCTGTTCAGCCTGGGGCATCGCCTCATAACCGTACTCTTTCAGCCCTCTTATATTAGAATATATATGAGACTGAGGGATGAAAAGTCGTGACGAGTACGGTTTATCCCATGATCTAGATAACTCATTATGGAGATCGGGGAAAAGGGAAGGCCTCGTGGTGGAGATGATGTCACTGAAGAACGGAAACACTCGTCTAATTTACTTTTGGGACGAGCGCCCCTTTTCTCAGCTGGCCATTCAATATTTAATTTTTCTACAGCCCTAGACATCACATCCACGAGCTCCTCATATGCTGGGGAAATAGTTGGAGAATCTACTTCCCCTGTGTGTGTGCTTGCACTTTCCATACTCATCACATCAACCTCCTCAGAGGAAGAGCAATGAAGTAATGGAGGGCTCTCTTCCCGGGCGGAAGAAGCCGCAGAGCGGGCTTCCGACACCGGGGAGAGAGCACTGGATCTTCCGGGTAAGGAAGGAGAAAAGGCCCTCGGACCCGTCTCCAACCCCTCCGAAAGATCCTTTTGCGATCCCCAGGAATGCATTTTCCGTGCTGCCTCAGCAGCAGCGGGTCCTGCACCCTGAGGATCGCGAACCTGCCCACTCTCGTCAAAAAGTGACAGGCGAGAGCGGAGCATGCGAAGCGGAAGCAACTCGCAATGTTGGCACTCAGCCCCCTCGAAGGCTGAGACCGCATGCTCCACTGCCAAACAAACTACACAAAGCTTGTGTGTGTCCCCACCCGTTAAATAACGCGGGCAGGGAGAAGCACACTGTTTGAATAGTTGTTTCGCCATAACTCTTTCCAAAATAATTGCAACAGACAACAATAAATAGACAAAGACAGAGTAACATAGATCGCTTGCTGAGGCACAGAAGCTAATGCCGGCTTTCACCGGATGTGCTTTTTTACCTTCCTGGTCATGACGTCACCCGCCCGTGACGCTCATTCTTTCCATTGGACTAGTTGACATTGATGCTCAGACGCATTCACGCTGGGGCGTTCCCAAAGCGTCGTTGACGCATCGCAAGTTCCCTCGAAAGGGAACTATGATTTTTATGATTTTTATACCACAGTACAATAGGCAAGATCACGAGCAACACTCCAGATTGAAGTTTCGATGTTTTGAACGACTCAGTTGAGTGAATGATTCAACGATTCACTCATTACGACATCATCATAAATTTCTGAATGAATCAGTGTGTGTGTTTGAACAAAGTTTTTGCATGTGTGCATCATATATATATACTGTATATATATATATATATATATATATATATATATATATATATATATATATATATATATATATATATATATATACTTGTAGATAATATAATATGAATGTAATGAAAGGCCATATAAGTGTAACACAATTAAGTAATTAAGTACTTTTTAAAAAGTGTACTTTGTAATAACGTCACCGTAAAAATATATTTCAAATCATTATGTTTTAATAATCTTTTGTCATGCTTTAAAGAAGTACACATATTTTGATGTCCTGATGAACTAAATAACATATAAAGTAATTTTAACTGTAGTGCTTATATTATTTATATTTAAGTTAAATATTTTGAATGTACTAAATCGCAACTTCACCATTACAAATATATTTATATATTTAACTTATGATTTTCAATATAAATCACATTAAATTATATTTTGTATAAGCCGTACACTTATATTTACTAACATATTGCAAACATGATAGGTGTAATCATGAAATGACATATAAAGATGTACTACTAAACTGGCATTTAATATAAATCTATAATACGTTTTCATTAAATTGCAGTTATCATGAAGCTATAATTGTATGAAAACATTACATTCAGATCCCACTTTTATTCCTGTAAAGTATGTTATTTCCATAACAAGTAATTACTCTTATTCATAATGACATTGTACAACCATTCCGTTCTATACAGTTAATAGAGTTTTGCAGTATTTTGCTTCATATCTCACTCTATAAAGCAGGGTCATGACTCGGTGGCGCTGCTGACGCTCTGTGCCGCTAGAACTGAGGTAAAGTGGGAATGTTGTTTTAATTCTGGCGGTCAGAAGCCTCCAGACCGTCTCTGTTTTGTGCAAACCCACTTGTAAACTCCTTGCCCTGCCAAGTCTCTGAAATCCACACGACTTCACTGCAGTTTGTGTGTGTGGTGTTTCCCTGCCAAATATTTTGCTTTTATTCGAGCCAATATTCATAGGCCAGGCAAAGCCTCTGTTTACCATTCTGGACTGTGTGACAAACGACACCGCTTGCCAAGAGTAATGATGATCAGCCACTGTGCAACCGGAGAGTCTGTCAATCCCAATGCCTTATACCACTATGTGGAAACCTCACAAACTTCAAATGAATTAAAGGGATAGTTCCCCCCTACAAAAAAATAAATAAATCCTATGATTTGCTCACCCTCAAGCCATTCTAGGTGTATATTACTTCCTTTTTTCAGACAAACACAATCGGACCCAGACAGCAGCATAGTGTTGGCCCAGATCTGGCCCAGATGCGGCCAACATCTGGTACACATGGATTTTACACGGGCCAGATGTGGGCCGGATCTGGGCCAACACTATGTTGCTGTCTGGGGAGTTATATAAAAAATATCCTGGCTCTTCCAAGCTTTATAATGGCAGTGAATGGGTGTTAATATTTTGAAGCCCAAAAAGTGCATCCATCCATCATAAAAGTGCTTCTATCAATCATAAAGTGCTTCTATCCATCATAAAAGTGCATCTATCCATCATAAAAATGCATCTATCCATCATAAAAGTGCATCTGTCCATCATAAAAGTGCATCCGTCCATCATAAAAGAGCGTCTATTCATCATAAAAGTGCATCTGTCCATCATAAAAGTGCATCTATCCATCATAAAAGAGCGTCTATTCATCATAAAAGTGCATCTATCCATCATAAAAGTGCATCTGTCCATCATAAAAGTGCATCTATCCATCATAAAAGTGCATCTGTCCATCATAAAAGTGCATCTATCCATCATAAAAGTGCATCTGTCCATCATAAAAGTGCATCTATCCATCATAAAAGTGCATCTGTCCATCATAAAAGTGCATCTATCCATCATAAAAGTGCTATTCATCATAAAAGTGCATCTGTCCATCATAAAAGTGCATCCATCCATCATAAAAGTGCATCTATCCATCATAAAAGTGCTATTCATCATAAAAGTGCATCTGTCCATCATAAATGAATAGACGCATCTGTCCATTTATGATGAATAGACGCATCTGTCCATCTGTCGCATCTGTCCATCTGTGCATCTGTCCATTTATGATGAATAGACGCATCATAAAAGAGCGTCCATTCATCATAAAAGTGCATCCATCCATCATAAAAGTGCATCTGTCCATCATAAAAGTGCATCTATCCATCATAAAAGTGCTATTCATCATAAAAGTGCATCTGTCCATCATAAAAGTGCTTCTATCCATCATAAAAGTGCATCTGTCCATCATAAAAGTGCTTCTATCCATCATAAAAGTGCATCTATCCATCATAAAAGTGCATCTATCCATCATAAAAGTGCATCTGTCCATCATAAAAGTGCATCTGTCCATCATAAAAGAGCGTCTATTCATCATAAAAGTGCATCTGTCCATCATAAAAGTGCATCTATCCATCATAAAAGTTCATCTGTCCATCATAAAAGTGCTTCTATCCATCATAAAAGTGCATCTGTCCATCATAAAAGTGCACCTGTCCATCATAAAAGTGCTTCTATCCATCATAAAAGTGCATCTGTCCATCATAAAAGTGCATCTATCCATCATAAAAGTGCATCTGTCCATCATAAAAGTGCATCTATCCATCATAAAAGTGCATCTGTCCATCATAAAAGTGCATCTATCCATCATAAAAGTTCATCTGTCCATCATAAAAGTGCTTCTATCCATCATACAAGTGCATCTGTCCATCATAAAAGTGCATCTGTCCATCATAAAAGTGCTTCTATCCATCATAAAAGTGCATCTATCCATCATAAAAGTGCATCTGTCCATCATAAAAGTGCATCTATCCATCATAAAAGTGCATCTGTCCATCATAAAAGTGCATCTATCCATCATAAAAGTGCATCTGTCCATCATAAAAGTGCATCTATCCATCATAAAAGTGCATCTGTCCATCATAAAAGTGCATCTATCCATCATAAAAGTGCTATTCATCATAAAAGTGCATCTGTCCATCATAAAAGTGCATCCATCCATCATAAAAGTGCATCTATCCATCATAAAAGTGCTATTCATCATAAAAGTGCATCTGTCCATCATAAATGAATAGACGCATCTGTCCATCTGTGCATCTGTCCATTTATGATGAATAGACGCATCATAAAAGAGCGTCCATCCATCATAAAAGTGCATCCATCCATCATAAAAGTGCATCTGTCCATCATAAAAGTGCATCTATCCATCATAAAAGTGCTATTGATCATAAAAGTGCATCTGTCCATCATAAAAGAGCGTCTATTCATCATAAAAGTGCATCCATCCATCATAAAGGTTCATCTATCCATCATAAAAGTCCATCTGTCCATCATAAAAGTGCATCTGTCCATCATAAAAGTGCTTCTATCCATCATAAAAGTGCATCTATCCATCATAAAAGTGCTTCTATCCATCATAAAAGTGCATCTATTCATCATAAAAGTGCATCTGTCCATCATAAAAGTGCATCTATCCATCATAAAAGTGCATCTGTCCATCATAAAAGTGCATCTATCCATCATAAAAGTGCATCTGTCCATCATAAAAGTGCATCTATCCATCATAAAAGTGCATCTGTCCATCATAAAAGTGCATCCATCCATCATAAAAGTGCATCTATCCATCATAAAAGTGCTATTCATCATAAAAGTGCATCTGTCCATCATAAATGAATAGACGCATCTGTCCATCTGTGCATCTGTCCATTTATGATGAATAGACGCATCATAAAAGAGCGTCCATTCATCATAAAAGTGCATCCATCCATCATAAAAGTGCATCTGTCCATCATAAAAGTGCATCTATCCATCATAAAAGTGCTATTGATCATAAAAGTGCATCTGTCCATCATAAAAGAGCGTCTATTCATCATAAAAGTGCATCCATCCATCATAAAAGTTCATCTATCCATCATAAAAGTCCATCTATCCATCATAAAAGTGCATCCATCCATCATAAAAGTTCATCTATCCATCATAAAAGTGCTATCCATCATAAAAGTGCATCTATCCATCATAAAAGTGCATCTATCCATCATTAAAGTGCATCTATCCATCATAAACATCTATTTTTGGGTGAACTATCCCTTTAAGTATAACAGCCATAAATAACCATTTGGACATTAGTAGGATGCATATCTATATTTTTCGATTTTTTTCTCCAATCACAGCCCTTGCATTTTTCACCATGAAACATGACTTGACCGTTGATCCTCCCTGTTCCTCTCAAGCAGAACCCAGCTGACATTTAAGACAACCCCATGGGCTATAATTAATTTTCTAAGGTACGGCGTATTCAATAAACCCCCTTGGGCTTGTAACTCTCATTTGTCTAATGCATATTCTATTAGCAATGAGTAAGTATTAGGCAAATCTATATTTACAAGCCGATGAGACTGTGGTTGCGTGACACGCTGGTAAAGTGGCAGAGGTCAGTGGCGTTTGCACACAGACGAAGCCAACAGACTGAGACACGAGATACTAATACACTCATACTAATAATATGTGTGATGATTGACAAGATCCTCCTGTCATTGTGAAGGATGCTGGTTATGGCATTGTTTGTTTCTCTAGATTCAAGGTTGTTCTTCTCAGATCTGTCCTTTTCAGTGTTTTGCAGATCCATCCACAATGTACGGAACTGCAGATGTGAATTTCATTCACAAGAATTCAGTGGACTATAATCCTATTAATAGTGATGATGTAACCTTCCGTTCCTGGTGACATTTCCATTTTTTTCTTTCTCCACACCACTAGAAAGTGAATACCCTTTCTCATCATATTGACGTCATTAAGCATTCAGAGAAATCTGAGGCAGTGAAAAATAGGCTACAACATGTTAAAGTCCCCCTGTTGTCAATCATTTAATCCATTAAAAGTTTTGTTTTCCTTGAAAAGAATTCTTCCTGCCTTAAAGTATCTTGAATGTAACTCGACACCCTTGCCTCATTTACTATGCGCGGTTCTAAGAATATGCAGATGAGCCCCGCCTCCACTCACTCCCTCACTCAGAGATCCACTGGTTGACGAGCACACGTTGATCTGATTGGTTACAAGGTCGTTTGTGACGTCAGAAACACCAGCGATTTCAAGCCGTGTTTTTGAGACTGTCTTTGGTTCACTGCAGTTTTAAGCAGAAAATACTCAGCAATGCTGTCGGCTTATGAACTTACACACGCTTTGTCTTAAAGCATATTAAAAACACCACAAACACACATAAACAACATTAAAAGCTTGGTTTCCTTAAGTATGCTTGCAAGTTTAAGTCAGGTTATATCTTGTATAATATATGCACACTCTTAACACTAAAACTTCTTCATTGGCATTGGTTATTAAGATTATTAAAACATTCTTCAACTATAGCCACCACTCTGACAGCCTGGTGGAAATTTCACCAAACACAAATTCTACATTAGCTCCATCTAACCTCACCCCACTATGGAACAACCGTGACTTTATAAGCAATAAAAAAACATTGAATTTTCACACATGGGAAGGGTATCACACACATTCAGCATATTCTCAAATCTATCACATTTAGACCATTTCCGCAACTGGCCCAGGAGTATGGCATCGGGAGCAACGGATTTTTAAAATACCTGCAAATCAAATCTTCTGTTCTGACAAAAATAAACATCAGAGACACAAATTTAGAACTTCCACCGGCAATATCAGACTTGGTCAACATTTCCTCCCCAAAGAAACTTCTCTCTAAAATATACAAAATGATTTCAAACAAACTTCAGACCATACACTTACCAACAATAAAATGGGGAAAACGATCTTTCAATAGCCCCTGATGCCAACTTCTGGACCCAAATCTGTAAAAACATCTATCTCATGTCCAAAAATGCGAATCTTCAGTTAATACAATACAAAATACTTCACAGAACACATTACACGGGAAACAGATTAGCTAAAATGCGTTTCGCATCAGAAGTTTGCACACATTGCAATCAAAATTCTACAGATACATACATCCATGCAACCTGGCACTGCACTCCAATCAAACTCTTTTGGGAAGAGGTCACAGTCACTATCCACTATAGTCGGCTGCCACATCCCCACTGTCGCCTTCTCTTTGCTTGCTGGGGGACCACACAATAATCACTGATAAAACTATAAACTCTAAAATGCTCCTCATAGCTCTAACCATCGCCAAGAAAACTATCCTCATGAACTGGAAAACTAGAAATAAGTTACACATTAACATTTGGAAAAATCTTATTACAGACTTCATTACAGTGGAATACGCATCTCCCCTTCATAATTACGCATCTGAAACTGACCTCTGCCATCCAAAACTTTCTGACCTCTTACAGCTATGAGTCCATTCTGTGTTTTCAACTCCGACTCCTCCCACCTTCTTAATCAACCCACGAATATTAATGCATTTTAGTTGTTTGAACTTGTTTGTCATCACTTTTATTACCATCTTTATTGTTATTGTTATTTTCACTTTTATTTTTTCATTGTTGTAATTGCTGTTGTTGCTGTCTTTTGCTTTCACCATTGCGGTCGCCACTGCCATCATCATTGTCATTTATTATTAATATTATTATTATCATTATTATTATCATTAATATTGCCATTGTCAATGCTGTATTGGAATTAAGTGTCATATCTCATCACTACTGCAATAACTCCCCCCTTATCTCTTCATGGGCTTTTAATGCACCATAACATAGAATAGGGGAAAAAAAGGAATATGTATGGAAAACCTAACAAACACCAAGGCAGGCAAGACAGGCGAGAAGTGGTTTCAACGGGACAGCATCTCTGTCCCAATTTAAGACACTCTCGCACTGTACTCCCTCTTTTAATGCACCTTAGACATTGCACATAACACACACAAAGAAACAAACACAAATAAAATAATTAGAAAAAGATAGGGACTGATGAGAAGTGGGGGAAGGTTATCTTATATTATCTTATTATATTATCTTTTATTTTGTACAGGATTGACAATGGCAATTGTTACATAGGAGGAAGGATGGAAATACAAATCGACCAACACAATATTGCCAATATGGTGGTAGTGGGGAGTGGGGTGGTGATGGTAGTGACAATGGTAATAGATAATAAATGGTTACTTTGTTTACGCATACACACACATACACACACTCACACTCACACCCGCTCACATACACACTTAGATCAAACACTTAAATCACTTTTATGTCACTTCTGGAATTATGGATTTACAAGATTGCTCACTACTGCACTATGTTGGTTTGTATGTATGTCTGACTGTTAAATAAAAAAATAAAAAAAAATAAAACATTCTTCACGCTAAGAAATATATGGCTCTAAAGAAAAGTGATTATTTTAAGAACTGAACACTGAAAGCTTCTTTGGGGAGCCAGACATGCTTCTTCTATGACATCACTGCAAAAAAACAAAACAAAAAAACATTTACATATAGTCATTTAGCAGATGCTTTTGTCTAAAGCGACGTACAAATCAGGACTAAAGCAAGCGAGCCATTGGAAGAGGCAAAACAATGCAAGACGTGCTCAAAATACAAAGTTCACGCATTGCTGAGAGTAGCATAAGCCAGACAAGCGAGGATTAAAGGATAAGGTCTTTTTTTATTTTATTTTAGGTTAAGTGCTCACGGAAGTCTTTTCTCAGGGATGGATGAGGGCGGGAGATCATTCCCCCAGCGTGGGCCGTGAATGAGAAGGTTCTGGAGAGGGGTTTTGAGGCTCTCTGTGATGCACCTCGAGCCATCACTCAGTGACCGATAGTAGGCTTCTGGAAGGGGGGTAGACTCGTAGAGCGAGGGAAAGTGCGAGGAGCTGAGCCTGTGCTCGATCTGCAAGCAAGCGTCGATGCCGCGAGTGGCAGCAGTGCAGGGAGATCAACAGAGGAGTGGCGTGGCTCTTTTGGGCTCGCTGAAGACCAGACCGACTGCAGCGGCTGGATCTTTGTAGAGGTTTAGTTGCACACGATGGAAGTCCAGCCAGAGCATTGCAGTCATCAAGCCTGGAGATGAGCAGGCCTGGACGAGATGTGTCGCATGCTCTGCTAGGATAGGCCTGATCCTCCTGATGTTGTGCAGTGCAGACCTCCATGATCGAGCTGTCTTTGTGATTTGGTCATTTGGTCTTGATCTTCTAAAACCTTGTGGAAACTTTATTTTGAAGAGTGTATTGACATTGGAGTAAGAAGAACAGTGCGCATTTACTGATAAATTGTAGCATATTTAGAGATGAGTTTAGCATGTAGAGAATGATGACGCATGCTGTGATGATGGGCTGTTATTAGGGTAAAGAAATGGAAACAGTTGTTATTGCACAAAACTGGGGATTTTGCCCCGCTGCAGGACATGATGACTCTCGGCCTGATGACTCATGCTCTGGGGAATATCAGAACATGTCCAATATACTAGTAATGATTTGAAATGGCTTTTAAAAAGTCATCATTAACATAAAATACAATTTAAATTCAATCTTATTTGTAAATGTATGTACGGTTTGCATACAGTATTTAATCGTATTTTTAATGGCTTTTCAATTTTCCCTTTTCCTTTAGATTTTAGTATCTTTTTATTTACCATTTTGATTGTTTTAGCTTCTTTTTATTTAGGTTTAGTCATTTCGCCACTCCCATCAAATGAAGTCGATCTCTCTACTTCTACGAATGAATACTCAAATGTTTGTGTGTGTATATATATTCTCTCTATCTATATATTTCTCTATCATTTTAACTCAATGCTGTTTGCAATGCTTCATGGGATTGCAGTTGTTTCCCTCACTAAAGCCGCTAAGTTCATGCGTGTGCTAATGCACTCTATAGTAATAATAATAATCCGTCCTTCGGATGAGACGTTAAACCAAGGTCCTGACTCTCTGTGGTCACAAAAAATCCCAGGATGTCTTTCGAAAGAGTCGGGGTGTACCCCGTTATCCTGGCCAAATTTGCCCCAGTGGCCTCTGTCCATCATGGCCTCCTAATCATCCCCATATATATATACATACACACTAACTGGCCTCATCACCGTCTCCTCTCCACCAGTACGCTGGTGTGTGGTGGCGTTCTGCCGCAATATGGCTGCCGTCGCATCATCAGGTGATGCTGCACATTGGTGGTGGTTGAGGAGATTCCCCCTTCTTTCGATGTAAATCGCTTTGAGTGCCGAGAAAAGCGCTATAAAAATGTAATGAATTATTAATGCACTCTATAGTAAAGAGGAAAGTCTCACCCTATATGTGTTACATATACAGTACAGGTTCCTGCAATGCTTTACCTAAGTTACACTTGGTTTTGCTATATTGGCAACAAAGTTTTTGGCCTATAATGTCATCATTGTATTGCAAGTGTTTGCAATGAATAAAGCCTTTAGCCAGTGAAAGACATTTGAATATGTATCCAGTCTCTGGCCTGTAGAAGTTACTGTGAAGGTCAGTCGACATGGGCTCTGTCTTATCTGCATGATGCAGCAGAGAGAGACTTATCAGACCAGGTATAAAATATTAATACTGAGAGCACTATAATAAATATCACAGATGCTGAACACAATTTACATTTCTGCCACCATCATCAGTCTAGAAAAAGCGTAATTATTTCTCCGTGCACACTGCTCTGCTCAAAGGAGTGTGTGTGGTGAGCAAGTATTAAGTACCTGTGCTGCTTTCCTCACGTTCAAATGCGGATTTAAGGCTTTACTGGAGTGGGCTGAAACACACGGGTCTTCGCCCACTGAGTGTCTAGGGTTTGCTTCTGTTTATATATCCAGTCACTTAGAGATACTGCTGGATTGATTAGGAAAGAATGATTTGCTGTCCATCAAGTCGTCGCATACGCAGCTCACTAGCTTTGAGAGGGATCTGTATTTGTGGACTCAATCTGTTCTGTGACACTGAGTCCAGGAGACTGGAAACATGAAAACATGCACTGACCTGGTTTATGAAAAACACTCTTGTCCTGAAAACAAAGTTCAACATTGTGGTTAAAAATACCTCCATAAAATAATTAAATCATGTCTAAAGGTGTGCTAGTGTGATTTTATTCTATAAACACAACAGCTATAGCAAAAATGAGATGATTGTATTTGGTTTGGACAATGCACAAAAAATATTCCAATTTAAGAAGGTTTTATTCCATGCATATACATTATTATAATACATTATACATAATTATTACATTAACATACACATATTAACAGCTAATGTGTGTGTGTGTGTGTGTGTGTGTGTGTGTGTGAGAGAGAGAGAGAGAGAGAGAGAGAGAGAGAGAGAGAGTGTGCGTGTTTGTGTTTGTGTGCCGCACCTGCACTCAAAAAAATATTTAACCCCAAAAGTTAAAAGTTATGTATTTCAATTACATGTCAATTTTCCATCCAATTTAATCACATAAATCCAACGTAAAAGTTAGCATTTTATTTAAGCTTCACCATCATGTTCAGTTGACGTGAATGAATTAAATAATTGTTATGTGAACTCAAGAACTGTGATTTAAGGTTGTGTATTAAATAAACTTTACTCATTTCAAATTAATTGTTGTTACTTGCTTTATATAACTATCTTACATTTCCCTAAATCTATTGAATAAACGGTCAAGAACATGTTCAATTTTCAAACATTTATTGTGTGCAATTGCTCCATAAGTCAAAAGAAACATCCATTCTGACAAAAGAAACAAAAACATCCAAGCAGGACATAATATAGCACATAATTTTAGCACAAATGAATGTTTTAGTTTTATGCATCCTCCCAGACAGTACTTTTTGTCTCGTTACACTTTTTAGTTTTAAACCTGTTTTAAAGTTCAAATTTCAACATCAAACATTTTTAACTTGAAACACAAATGTAATTGGTGCCCATCTTCCTAAATATTTGTTAGAACAAATAAACTTTGTTATTGGAGAATTTTTTTTTTTATTATAAAAATGTAAAATTGAAACACAAAAGAGAAGTAACCTTAAAGGGATAGTTCACCCCAAAATATAAATTCTGTCAGTAATTACTCACCCTCATGTTGTTCCAACCCCGTAAGACTTTCGTTCATCTTCGCAACACAAATTAAGATATTTTTGATTAAATCTGAGCGCTTGATCACTCCTCCATGAACTTCGAAGTAATTGTATCTACCAGCCCAGAAGTTATTAAAGACATCATTAAAATAGTCCGAGTGACTTAACCTTAAGTTTATCAAGCGACGAGAATACTTTTTGTGCGAAAAAAAAAAAAAAACTACTTTATTTCAACTGTTCATTTCCCTCTGTGTGGGCCTCGAGTGAGTTCACGAGAGTCACGACGCTTGCGTGAGAACTGAGAAGAGGACACAGACGGGTCTCGATGTAGTGTTTAAAATGTTTCTAAAGTGTGCATTTCCTGGATGTCCGAATCGTGAGGAAACCAACGAGAAAACGTAAAAGTGCCTTACCAATGCCGCAAAATGAATGGCTTACCTTTCACACTTTCCCTTCAAATGATCGTGAGCGTCATCTACTCAGTTCTCGCGCATGCGTCTCGAGAACTCACTTAGAGGCCCACACGGAAGAACATGAATAGTTGAATAAAGTTGTTATTTTTGGGGGGTTTTGTGCACAAAAAGTATTCTCGTCGCTAAATAAACTTAAGGTTGAGCCACTAGTCACTTGGACCATTTTAACGATGTCTTTAATAACTTTTCTGGGCCGGCAGATTCAATTACCTAGGAGCCTATGAAGGAGTGAGACAGCTCTCAGATTTCATCAAAAATATATCAATTTGTGTTACGAAGATAAACGACAGTCTAACGGGATTGGAACAACATGAGGGCGAGTAATTACTAACAGAATTTACATTTTTGGGTGAACTATCCCTCTAAGGATTATATTTTCCTTTACATACAGGTTTTCAACACTTTTTACATATAACAGGGTTTCAATAACAATTTTTGTTTTGAACAAATAGCACGTTTTCACATTTCAACATTTAGGCCAGAACTAAGTGGCCTACTCACCACCTCAGCTGCCTGATCAAGCTATCCATGGAGTATGCTGCATACCTAGAGAAGATCTCCCCCAAGAAAGTCCGATCTTAGTTTTAGTGGTGGCATAAATAGCATTACACTGTTGCTGACCTCTGTGTCAGCTTTCTGAAGCTGAATTTCAGCAGAACACAGGAACTCAAAAGAGGCCAAGAACGGTTTCTGACTATAACAGTTTCTGCGCTGCTGCAAAACAAGTCATCAGATAAGTTCCTGGACTGAATCAATAGCACAAGGGCTTACATCTCTCGTGTCAAGAGTATCAGAGCTACAAATTCCAAAATGGTGCAGTAGGTACAGTCTCTTGCATGCTGGAGTTAGTGTCATCAGTCTGTCGTAAAATTCCTTTCAGGGCATCACTCTCTTAAATGTTGAAATATATTCCCAATACTCACATATCTGAAATTCAAAAAGAGAGAGAAAACAACAGACATCACACTTTTGCAAAGAAATTAAACAAGTCAAGTTTAATTTTATTACAAAGAAAAAATATACATACCGTAATTGAGTGATTGTGGCAAACCGGAGCCAGAAATGTTGGAATAGTGTCACATGGATGAGGACTCTGAAATAGCAAAGACATATAAAGTTAGATTTATTTATTTTTTAATATAATTTCAACTCAGCAAGAAAAGAAGAAAGCATATTCCACTTAATGGAATCCTATAAACTTTTGAATGTAGATAACTTTCATATACGGTCGATTAAGTATGTTTGTGCAACGTTTTGGCATATTCAAAGGATTTTTCAAGCTAAGTAAAATGTAGGCCTAACTTACGTCGTCGAGATGACAAGTTGTTATTAATAAATTACGTACATAGTTTTTAAGACATTTTTTAAGATAATTGTTTTAACGAGAAATTCTATACAATTTTACCTGTACATAACCTTTATATAGGCCTACAGCACGTTCGATTGACTGTGTTTGTGCAACGTTTTGGCATTTTACAATGTAAAATGCACGTCGAGATCACGGCGCTGTTATCAAAAATCATATGCGTAAATGAATCTGCCTAAATTCTAAGATAATGCACATAGTCAGTCGACAATAAATCTTAGAATATTAAACTGATAAGATCAGTTAACGTCAACACTCTTTATAGTTAAGTTAACGTTAACTTGAAAGGCCGAAAAAGTTCATTCGTCTGAAGTGATTCACGGCGAAAATAACATATTTATTACAAATCAGATCAATTAAATTATAAAAATAGTTGATGTTGAAGTCTTAATCATTTCTAAATATAGAAAATATCTTACCTTGTCGAATATTCCACATCTGTTCACGCAAATCGCAGACGCTGAGCCTTGTATCGCGCCTCTCCAACGACTCGACTTGCCGCCTTCAACTTCAGTTCAGTTCAGGTTTTTTTTTTACACTGTGCGCATGCGCAACATCTGCATTTGTCCCTTATGGCAACAAATCAAGTATAGTGTATGTAATTTGATCAGTTTGGACTTGGATTCATTACATTCATGTTGTATAAAAGTAATTCGCAACAGTAATGATTATTTTATACATTTTTAAATATATTTTATTTAAATTGTTTCCTTAAACTCAATTAGTGGCAATAATCATTTTTTTGAGTGTGTGTGTGAGAGAGTGTGTGCGTGTTTACAGACAATTAAGCATGAAAACAATTATTTCACATTTTTCCATTAAGTGCAACAGTGTGCAATATATCTTAAATTGTATATTTTGATTTTTGATATTAAGTCGTATTGCAAACTGTTTTTATAACAAACACAAATAAGCGAAAACTTAGTGATTTTATTGCAAGCATAACATTTTTTTTCTTCTTCATGACAGTCGCTGAGAGCGAGCTCGTTTGTTATATTTCTCCAAATGCTGGTCTCAGTCTCACGCCTCTGTGCGCGCGAGCAACGGGGAGCGCGTGAGTGAGAGCCGCAGAGAGAGAGAGAGAGAGAGAGAGAGAGAGAGAGAGAGAGAGAGAGAGAGAGAGAGAGAGAGAGAGAGAGAGAGAGAGAGAGAGAGAGAGAGAGAGAGAGAGAGAGAGAGAGCATCATTACTCCATCAACACCTAGCAGAGACAGTAGGAGAGTTACCGAGCGAGAGTTGCGGCATGTTTCCCGCTCGGCGTATTCTCTCGGTTTCTGCTTAACGAGCTCAACATTTCTGGAGGACATTTCTTTCCCAGCTGTCTTCGCAATGATGGGGACCTTACATGACAATATTGGATTTGTGCTCTTTTCCTGTTTGTCCATTCAAGTTGGATTTTCTCTTGATGGTAAGAACATTTTACGGCTGAAAATAGACACTTTTTAATGCATCTATGCGCAATATTATACACCGTTATTAACTTTAAAATGTCGACCATTATCAGCAGCAACTGAAAATATGCTCTCAGTGTCTATTTTACAGTTAAAATTATTGCTGCATGTAATCTTTAAATATTTCGTGGCAAAAGTTGTGACAACGCGATGGTGATGTCCGTGAGGACTGATAGAAAAATCAACAGTTGATTTCTGGGAACTCGTCAGATCTCGGATGTGTCCTTCTTCACGTGAACCCTGAGCTCGTGTCCAGCCTTAAAGGTTGTAAAGGGTCATTTTGAAGGAACCGCACGCGCGACTTGCATGTCAAGTGGCAATGATCCGTAAACGGACTGCGGCTGTTCTGCTCCAGCTCCCGGTAAACCCGTGCAGCACCACGAACAGCTCCAGCCCCCGGTAAACCCGTTCAGCACCACGAACAGCTCCAGCCCTCGATAAACCCGTTCAGCACCACGAACAGCTCCAGCCCCCGGTAAACCCGTTCAGTACGAACAGCTCCAGCTCCCAGTAAACCCGTTCAGCACCACGAACAGCTCCAGCCCCCGGTAAACCCGTTCAGCACCACGAACAGCTCCAGCCCTCGATAAACCCGTTCAGCACCACGAACAGCTCCAGCCCCCGGTAAACCCGTTCAGCACCACGAACAGCTCGAGCCCCCGGTAAACCCGTTCAGCACCACGAACAGCTCCAGCCCCCGGTAAATCCGTTCAGCACCACGAACAGCTCCAGCCCCCGGTAAACCCGTTCAGCACCACGAACAGCTCCAGCTCCCGGTAAACCCGTTCAGCACCACGAACAGCTCCAGCCCCCGGTAAACCCGTTCAGCACCACGAACAGCTCCAGCCCGCGGTAAATCCGTTCAGCACCGCGAACAGCTCCAGCTCCAGCTCCAGCTCCCTTTAAACCCGGTAAACCCGGCAGATGAGCAAGAGTCCTTCATTTAATGCGTGTATATACGAACCCGACGATATTACAGTCTGGAAGTATTCATTCAATTTCACCCAACCAGAAGATTTGACTAGTTGCAAAAAAAGAGGAAATGTTGAAACATATATATATATATATATATATATATATATATATATATATATATATATATATATATATTTATTGTTTTTTACATATAAATGAAAAAATCATTTAAAATATTTCCATTAATTTTATTATATCATAATTTCAATAAAATATTATATAAAAATATAAGAGTTCAGTATAATGACTGGTAGACTGTCTCTCTTTAATCTCAGCTTAACTTATCTCTCTTGCAGGAAAATTTACAGATTTCCCTTCTAACATCACAGCAAGGGAAGGGCAGAACATCGAAATGGCATGTGCATTTCAAAGTGGGATGTCCTCGGTGTACCTGGAGATCCAGTGGTGGTTTATTCGCGCTCCAGAGGAACTGATCACAAGCGAGGAGGACGAGGACGACACGGAGGTGAGAACATTTAATGCAAGGGTTTAACGAAGGGTTAATATTTCATAACGTCATTCCAGCCAACCGGAGAAATCGAAGTATCCTCGGCACGTTGCATGCATTTAGATATGCACCCACTCTGTTGCACTTTTAATTGATTGGATGAACTGTTTTTTGTGTCGCTGAAACGTTGTGTTTGTACTGCTCTATTTCTCTTCTGCTGCTAGAAGCTTCACTCGTGCTCCTTTTGAAAGGCAGATCTTGCAGTGTTACTTTTTTTCTAATTATAACCCCTAACCCTCCATGTCAAAACACACACTTGCACAGCACACAATACATGTCAGACTAATAAGCCGTTGCGCTCAGGGATGTTGTGTTGCGAGCCGGACCTGATTCACAGTGACTGCTCAGGCTTGGAGATCCGCGGCATCATTGTGACACTCATTTGGAGATCACTGGTGTTATGAAGGACACAACACAGAGGAGAATGACATCAAGGGTCTGAGTGTGTGCATTAGAGACGGCACTGGCTGAATGTCAACAGGTGTGTGGGTGTGGGGGGGGGGTCTCTGTTTGCATGTGTGTGAAGACATGTCACAAATGATCAACAAATGATCTGAGTCACGGCTTGCGTGCTTGGATGTTGTTTTCTGGCAGGTTGAGAGATGTCTTCAGGCTGAAACACAGTCTAGTCCGTTGTTTCAGAAGCAGTTCAACATTCAGCGGGAGCATTCGGCAGTTCGCTGACATTAAAACGAGTTGTTATGTGCCCGTTTGATAAATGCCTTTAGCTCGCACAGGAAGAAAAACCTCCCTCTGCTCCTGCTGAGATGTAACACTGCCCTCACTGGAGCGCTGTTGTCCCTCATCATGCACTTGTTGCCGAGGCTTGATCCACGGACCATCAGTTTGTCCTGTGGATGGAGGACCTTGTTCTTCCTGGACCTCGTTCTTCCTGGATCTCGTTCTTCCTGGATCTCGTTCTTCCTGGACCTTGTTCTTTCTGGGCCTCGTTCTTCCTGGATCTCGTTCTTCCTGGATCTCGTTCATTCTGGACCTCGTTCTTCCTGGACCTCGTTCTTCCTGGACCTCATTCTTCCTGGACCTCGTTCTTCCTGGACCTCGTTCTTCCTGGATCTCGTTGTTCCTGGACCTCGTTCTTCCTGGATCTCGTTCTTCCTGGATCTCGTTCTTCCTGGACCTCGTTCTTCCTGGACCTCGTTCTTCCTGGATCTCGTTCTTCCTGGACCACGTTCTTCCTGGATCTCTTTCTTTCTGGATCTCGTTCTTCCTGGATCTCGTTCTTCCTGGATCTCGTTCTTCCTGGATTTCGTTCTTTCTGGACCTCGTTCTTCCTGGACCTCATTCTTCCTGGACCTCGTTCTTCCTGAACCTCGTTCTTCCTGGATCTCGTTCTTCCTGAACCTCGTTCTTCCTGGACCTCGTTCTTCCTGGACCTCGTTCTTGCTGGACCTCGTTATTCCTGGATCTCGTTCTTCCTGGATCTCGTTCTTCCTGGATCTCGTTCTTTCTGGACCTCGTTATTCCTGGATCTCGTTCTTCCTGGATCTCGTTCTTCCTGAACCTCGTTCTTCCTGGACCTCGTTCTTCCCGGATCTCGTTCTGTGAAGGACGCGCGGAGGAGGAGCCAGCAGAGAGTCGACCCACAGAAAGATGTGATTTATTAGACGTGACGTCGCTCACTGGTTTCCGATGCATGACGTCAAGCACTGCGAGTGACGCGCGAGAGACGAGTGCTGGTGTTGTGTCACTGTATAGTGAATAATAATTCATGAATATGATCCATAGACTGAATGTGCAGGCATCGAGATATACAGTCAGATCAACATTTACTCTTTTACTCAGACACTTTCTCATATCACAGTTTATTCACTATAGTTTAGACAATGGTAATAGAACATGAGCAGAACTCAGAGTTATGAACTCAGCTGATATACTCTCACACATGAATTATGATGAATATCTGTCAGCTGGTAAATTTAATTCACAATTAGATAATACCAGTTTAGCTCCACCAGTGAGCAAGCAATGCTTCATGTTGTTTAGTGTGTGTGTAAAAACAGCATTAGCAGTTACAGAAGAACACTGACGAAAACATGATCAGCTCAAAGTAGCGAATCATTTTGACACAAATGTGTATAAATGTCACTGGTAGACACTGTATGAAGAGTTTTGGGTATAATATGTCACAGTTCTTCTTTCATGAACTCCTGTGAACCTTTCTGTACAAGACTGAAAGTAATTGGCAGAGAGATGTTGAAAAATTCACGGTAAACAGGAAAGCTTGAAAGAAGATTGAAACCAAACTATTATTTTTTTTGCTGTAAGCATTTGTGTTTCTGAATACAGTACTACATAGTCCGAAAAACCCATAACTCAACCTTTTATAGGCCTATTCTAAAGGCATGATTGGCTGGTGTTCAGTAAAGACATGAGTGTTTGCACATGTGAGGAGTGTGTGTGTGTGTGTGTGTGTGTGTGTGTGTGTGTGTGTGTGTGTGTGTGTGTGTGAGTGTGTGTGTGTGTGTGTGTGTGTGTGAGAGTGTGTGTGTGTGTGTGTGTGTGTGTGTGTGAGGAGTGTGTGAGTGTGAGGAGTGTGTGTGAGTGTGTATGAGGAGTCTGTGTGTGAGGAGTGTGTGTGAGTGTTTGTGTATGTGAGGAGTGTGTGTGTGTGTGTGTGTGAGGAGTGTGTGTGAGTGTGTATGAAGAGTGTATGTGTGTGCTTGTGTGTGTGAGGAGTGGGTGTGAGTGTGTATGAGGAGTGTGTGTGTGAGAGGAGTGTGTGTGAGGAGTGTGTGTGTGTGTGTGTGTGTGTGTGTGTGTGTGTGTGTGTGTGTGTGTGTGTGTGTGTGTGTGTGTGTGTGAGGAGTGTGTGTGAGAGAGAGAGAGAGTGTGTGAGACTGATGAATTACTGTGGTGTTTTGATAGGTTGTGTTTGAAAAAGGAAATCAGAGACTTCCTGTTAGATATTTGTGTGTTACATAGAGAATTGTGTTGTGGTTTGCAAAAAGTGTTTTATGAAATGGAAAACTGAGTCGAAGGGCAATAATTAGTGCCTGGTTTTGCAGATTCGGTGTGTGTTTCTGGTGTTTGAGTGTCAGAAAGTCTGCCAGTAAGGATGTTGTGTGTTAGCAGTGGAACTGTAATGGTCTTGAATGAGGAACCGCACGCTCTCTGTAATGACACGAGGACTCGTCTCTCAGGCCACAGCACTTTACTGTAATCTTCACACAACGATTGGTGACGTCAAAACCCTCAAATTGGATAAATCGCTGCTGTTAGCGTTTGGATGCTCATCTCTAGTGTCCCGAAGCAAGGCAAGAGATCATTTCTCAAAAGAGCCAAAGCTCACATAACATGCAAATGATAATGCAATCTCAAATGCAAAGATCTACTTTATTTGCATATTTATGTGGAGCTTCTGGGCTCGAAGTTCATTCGCTGGCGGTCTCATGTGAATTCGCTGGATTTATTTCAGGCAGTCGTGTTCTTTTGTGAACCTTATATACGGCAGTGCTGCGACTTAGGGAAGTTTATTAATCCACATATTCAGAAAGAGATCAAGACTTTGCGTTGACTGACATCGCTGACATTTGTGGATGAATGCTTCACACCTTTACACGGAACGAGAACGCAGGGACAATTAGAGACTGTCAAATGTGATTCATCAAACAACATGTTTTTATCATCACTGCTCTTTTGTGCGATGATGACTAGTCATGCAATACCTCCAATCATGCAATTATGGCTGTTCTTCACACATTCAGAGTTTATTCAAGAGAGAAGCATTTCAAGTCTAAAACAATTGATTTAGAGAATGCATGATATAGAGTTTATTACCTCGACTGTGTGTGTGCGCGCACATGAGAGTGTGTGTGTGTGTGTGTGCACGCATCATGTGTGTGTGTGTGTGTGTGTGTGCATGAGAGTGTGTGTGTGTGTGTGTGTGTGCACGAATCATGTGTGTGTGTGTGTGTGTGTGTGCATCGTGTGTGTGTGTGTGTGTGTGTGTGTGTGTGTTTGCGCATGAGAGTGTGTGTGTGTGTGTGTGTGTGTGTGCACGCATCATGTGTGTGTGTGTGTGTGTGTGTGTGTGTGTGCGCGCACATCGTGTGTGTGTGTGTGTGTGTGTGTGTGTGCGCGCACATCGTGTGTGTGTGTGCACGCATCATGTGTGTGTGTGTGTGTGTGTGTGCGCGCACATGAGAGTGTGTGTGTGTGTGTGTGCACGCATCATGTGTGTGTGTGTGTGTGTGTGTGCATGAGAGTGTGTGTGTGTGTGCATCGTGTGTGTGTGTGTGTGTGTGTGTGTGTGTGTGTTTGCGCATGAGAGTGTGTGTGTGTGTGTGTGTGCACGCATCATGTGTGTGTGTGTGTGTGTGTGTCCATGAGAGTGTGTGTGTGTGTGCATGAGAGTATGTGTGTGTGTGTGTGTGTGTGCACGCATCATGTGTGTGTGTGTGTGTGTGTGCATGAGAGTGTGTGTGTGTGTGCATCGTGTGTGTGTGTGTGTGTGCGCATGAGAGTGCACATGAGAGTGAGAGTGTGTGTGTGTGTGTGTATGTGCATGCGCGCGCATCATGTGTGTGAGTGTGTGTATGCATGACAGTGTGTGTGTGTGTGCATGAGAGTGTGTGTGTTACTTGTTACCAAAAAAAACGATAGTAATAATAAGAATCAAAACTGTGCAGTAATTGTCCTTCATGTCAGCTCTGCGTATAAACACAAAAGATTCTCTGCCATTTTGAACTAACGAAAGAATCGTCTGATTGGGTCCTGTTAGGACAAACAGACTGCTTAAAATAGCATGAGTTGCTTTGCTTTTCTTGATCTTTCTTGGACTTATTTTAATGCATTGGAATCTCAGACGAGAATATGAGTTCCTCCAGCTGTAGGATTATAGATCCATCAGCATTATCATAATACGCAGGTTTGTTGTCTGAGACACAGATGGAGGAACATGCTTCTTCTTCATGACTCACAGGCCCATATTATTCAGCAGAAGTTACCGTTATTAGCATACGCATGCAGATGCTGAAGGCCTGGATTCCTGTGCTTCAGCTCAGATCTTACACTTGCCAGATGTAATCTAGATATATATCAGTTCAAAGGGAATGTGAGGAGAAAGATTGCATACTGATGTTCAGTGGCTGAGCCACATTCATACACTTCCACTCAAAGGTTCTCCACATACATGAATAGTATATTCAGGCAGGATGCATTACATTGACTGTAAAGATATTTATAATGTTTCTGTTTCAAGTAATTTCTTCTCACATTTAAGAGTTGATAATCAAAGAATGCATGAAGCAAGAATAATATGTTTTTGTTTTGTCAGGATCTGTTCTTTCTTTTGATATATTGTGTCTTCAGATAATCAGAGGACAACATATTCTGTGGGCCATGAAAAATGCTGGCAGGGAAAGAGTTAAACTTAATGAAAAAGTGAAATGTTGGTTTGGGAACTAGCTAGAATAAAATAAGTTAAAAGATTAGTTCACTTCAGAATTAAGATTTCCTTAGAATTTACTCATCCACACGTCATCCAAGATGTGCATGTCTTTCTTTCTTCAGTGGAAAAGAAATGAAGGTTTTTGAGGAAAACGCTCCAGGATTTCCTCCATATAGTGTCTTCAATGGGGTCCAACGGCTCGAAGGTCCAGATGTGAGTTTCAGTGCAGCTTCACAGTCTCGACACGATCCAGCCGAGGAATACGAGTCTCATCTACACAAACCAGCGACATTTATAAAAAAAAATACATTCATATACTTTTTAACCATAAATGGGCGTCTTGCAGTGCTCTGCAATGATCCACACATTACGTCATCACGTTCACTATATGGAGAACAATCCTGGAATGTGTTCCTCAAACACATTCATTTCTTTTCAACATCTTAGATGATGTGTGGGAGAGAAAATGATCAGGAAAGTTTAATTCTGAAGTGAACTTTAACATTTATTTTTATTTTTGAATGCTTTTATAGGTTTAGTTTTAAGTTTCAGTGAAGGATTATAACCCTGGCACGGATCACTGCGAGTGTAGGCAGCGAGAAAAGCACACTAGCTTTTGGAGGACAGTTCTAGTGTCCACATTGATCCAAGAAATCCACTGGACACATCAGCCAGTTTCTTCTGGAAGCCAGGCCGCTGCTAGTGGCATGACTGAAGGCATTTTCCGTCATTTAAAGCTTAATTGACAGCTACCGCTGAATCTGCCTTTTATCACTTACGGTTTCACACAAATGTCTGGTTTCTCAATTGAAATGACTGGCCGATCTCGAACACACACTCTCTACAAGTACAAACTAATGCAAAATCCATCTCATCCAGTCCGCCTCTCTTTAGCCCAGTTACAGCCCGTCCTCAGTCCAAGTCCCTCCACCACACTTTTAAACACAATGAGCCTGAAGGTCAATGAAGCGATCGCTGATCCATCAGCGCCGGACACTTTCCTAATCAATGCATGAAGCTCTCCATGTGTGGATGATCCTGAGTTTGACCAGCCGCTCTGACCTAGCCTCGAGGCAAGCCGAGACCGGGCAGCGCATAGAGAAACTGCACTCTAAAAAACACTGGCTTGTTTTGACCCAGTTTTGGGTTAAATATGGACAAACCCAAACGTTGGGTTAAAAATATAACAAAAAAATGATGCGTTTGTCCATATTTGACCCAAAGTTGGGTTGAAACGACCCAGCATTCTTTTAGAGTGTACAAATTCATAGTAACATTTGCTCTTTGAGCTTATTTTTAGCTTATTCTTTATATTTATTTATTATTGAGTGTCAATAATGACACAGATATTGCAGAGATATGGTGTAGTTGAGAATTGACTTGCAGTTATTAGACAGAGTTCATTTATAGCAGTAGATAACACTTAGTGGATTTTAATGAAAAGCTTAGACTAATTAATGCTTGTAATATTGCGTTCAAATCTCAGAAGCCATAAATGTGTTGAAAAGCTACCAAACTTCAAACAGAAAGTGTTTTGCTGTGCACGGCTACATTGTTAGAGAGGTCTCATGAATATAATGCACACACCACTAGGGGATGAAGGCGGTATAACTCATGTGTGGCTCTTTTTCATTAGCAGTAGTTGCGTGGAGTTTGTCAGTCCCGTTGGGCATTAGCGCTGAAAACGCTGCTAATAGACTGAGATGGAGACGTCAGCTGAGCTTTACTGTAGAGTTGCATCTCCAGCCGATAGAGAGAGTATGATCACCGGTTTCCATCTTTCCACAACCACACTCTCACTGGCCTTGCATG
Organism: Meda fulgida; assembly: GCA_030578275.1. NCBI lineage: Eukaryota > Metazoa > Chordata > Actinopteri > Cypriniformes > Leuciscidae > Meda > Meda fulgida. The sequence goes on from CM060639.1 coordinate 26,319,837, forward strand.
CAGTGAATACTAATATATAACTATCCAATTACACTAATGTTCAAAGATTTGTGGTGAATATGTCTTCATTCATTAAGAATGCATTAAATTAATCAAAAGTTATAGTAAAGACTTTTATGATTTTCTATAATTTCCAATAAATGCTGTTCTATTGAACTTTATATTCATGAAAGAATCCTGAAAAATAAAATGTATGACGATTTCCACAGAAATCTGAAGCAGCACAACTGTTTTCAACACTGATAATAATCATAAATGTTTCTTGAGCATCAGATCATCATATTCTCCTGATTTGTGAAGGATCATGTGACACTGAAGACTGGAGTAATGATGCTGAAATACAGCTTTGATCACAGGAATAAATTACACTTTACTAGATATTCACATAGAAACTAATATTTGATCAAATACATGCAGCCTTGGAGAGCAGAAGAGACTTTTTTAACAGCATTAAAAAATCTTTTGAACAAAGAAATCTTTTTCCCTTTCCATCTCAAGCTCCAGTTCCCCTAACCTGAGCCTTTTGCCTCACTCTCCTCCCCGTTTCATTTCCTATTCTACCTCTTCCGCCTTTAAAGGACGACTCCGGCGCAAAATGAACGTTTGGTCTAATTACATATTGGTACATAGTCAACCGTTCTCTGAGATTTGTTTTCATGATTATCGAACGTAAAGAGTTTTATCTCTAAAAACTGTTTAGTTTATAACGCTAGTATATAGGGCATAGAGTAATGAAAATAAAAATCGCTAGTTACTACTACTAACCAGGCTCAAAATAGCCCAACACTAACACGTTAGCGTAATGAGGGTCATGCGTTCAGGCTCGGCGTTCATGACTCGACTGGTCGAGACTGTTTTCAAAGACAGCTCCTGTCTGTGTACGTGAAGTGGACTGTCTTTATAAAAGATCTTCTTATAAACTGTCTGGACACTTACAACGTTCTCAACGCTTCGGTTTGCAGGTAGGGACCCTCATTATGCTACCGTGTTAGTGTTGGGCCATTTTGAGCCTTGTTGGTGGTATTAACTAGCGATTTTTATTTCCATTACTTTGTAATTGCAAATAATTTTTTTTTTTTTTTTTTACTTTACAAAAAAATGTTAAAATATGTGTCAGTGTCTCAACTTTAAAACTTTGGACCCTACATTACCTAACGTTTCTTATGAAACTTTTCTTTATGAAAATTTAAACATAACATGAAACAATTTGTATAGTGTTACTGATGTATAGATTAATATCTTGCCTTCATGTTCTTCTTCTCTATCTTTTTTATTTATTTATTTTAGTTTTCAGCTCATTGTTCTTTTCTCATTTGTATTCTGATGACACTGAACATATTGTTAATACATTTTGTACATTGTATACAAGTTGTATGGCATAAAAAACTGTAATCTCTGTATGTTTTGCTGGAAAAAAAAGTTAAAAGTAATAAAATAAAATAAAGTAGAATTTTGAGCTATAAGCAAAGAGTATAGAAGAACTATAAAAAGTATAATATTACAATATAATGTTATAATATTATTTATATATACAATATATTACAATATTATTTTAATATTATAGTTTATTTATAAAAAAAATTCTTGCTTTCACTTCTTGTCAATATACGTTCTTTGCTGTAATTCACTTGTTTGGTTCCCCGGAAACACTTCCGTTGTGGTCTGTGTTACTCGCAGTGCGTTTCTGTATTTGGTTGTGTTGTGAGCTTTTGCAGCGCGTTTCTGTATTTGGTTGTGTTGTGAGCTTTTGCAGCGCGTTTCTGTATTTGTTGTGTTGTGAGCTTTTGCAGTGCGTTTCTGTATTTGGTTGTGTTGTGAGCTTTTGCAGCGCGTTTCTGTATTTGTTGTGTTGTGAGTATTTGGAGCACACGTGTGTTGTGAAACTGATGAAGATGTGTTCTTAATTTGCGGGTGTTTTTTCTATTTGCTTGCGTCTTCTTCAGGTTGCAGCACGTTGAGCTCTCTCGGCCACCGTACAGACATCTACAAATGTACCATTTCAAATGTAATCAGAGCTGCAGTTTATGCTCATACAACATATTTCTTTCCACAAACAGGCAAATTTATACTAAACGCAACAAAAACGGTCTAATTTACAAAAACAGAGTCATAAATGTTACATGGTACAGGGACCTGAATCAGGGATTTTTAAACCTGCTCATAATTAAGTGTGTTTTAGCTTCCGACGCTTCCTACGAGAGGGCGGGGATCGTTTAGACGAGCTCGTTTGATCATGTGTTCACACACGACTGTCAGCTCCGGGTAATGAGAGAAGCACTGGCGTGTGGCGCTGCGGTCGCGTGGACATTTCAAACAAGCCTCTGATCCCACCACTGCTGTAGGAGACATGCTCTGTCATAGTTCTTACTTCTTCATTTACAGTGACATAAAATAACCTTACTTTCATTGTGAAACTGTGATAACTGAACAAAGGCTTTGACGGCAGGGACTAAATCAAGGAAAGACCTCGGAGGAGTTGACTGGCAGAGCGCTCGCGTTTAGTCTGGCTGCAAACACTGCAAAGAGGAGATATTCATCAACCCGCTGGAACCACAAAGAGGAAACTCTTGTTGGCCTGCGCCATGATCTAAAGTGAAGCTTCACGGGATGACGGGTATAAATGTGTGTGGGCAGTCGCTCTTTAATCTTGACTCTGGGCCGTTGAGGATTTGGAGATGCCAGCATAATGGATTCTCTCCACAACCGCCATATCCGTGCGATAAAGAGAGTGTGAGAACGCGACCGGACAGATGATCGTGTCGAGGGAGGGAGATCAGCATGTATTGTGCAGAAGAGATGCCAGAAGCTCAGTCCAATTCAATTTGAGGGATCAAAACAAAAGTAGTTCCCTTTGAAGACACCGGCTCTGTGGGCTCCAATTAGTGAATGAGTCGCATGTGATCTCTCTCTGGACGAGTGCACGTGTGTTCCCATGTGTCTCTGCTGTAACGTAACACTTCACATACAGTCATTGTTAGAGAGGACCTATTATGCTATTTATGAGCACATTTCCAAAGTCCCTCCAGTGGGAGTTCTTCTCTATATCAGTGTCAGTGTTTCTCCATTGTATCTTGAGTTTCTTCTGGGAACACGTCTCAATATTCCTCATTATAATAATTCATACGCAGAATAAAGGGGCGGGGCCTGGATGAGTTAGTTAGTAGTGTGTTAAACTGGCGGTTATGGGAAGGGCGGGGCATCTCCCAAACCAAACCGCTCGACCAATCACAGCACACTGCTCCAGCCGACCAATCAGAGCACAGTGTGCTTTTCAGGAGGAGGGGCTTCATAGAGACAGGAAGTGAACAGAGCGTTACTGACAGACTGGGAAGAGAGGAGCCGCAACAATGGAGAATATGAGGAAATAATCAACATTACAGCGGAAAACCTGTTCTAGTAGAGCCTGAAACTACAGCAAGAGTTTGATAAAGGCCTTTATGGTCTCTTTAAAAAAAAGAGGAAGAGAGAGAGAGAAAAGGCCAGAAATGTACAATGTGTATCAGATACTCAAATCTGCTTTGCAGATAATCACCATTATAATGCAGATGGTGACTTAAATCATGACTTAACGTGTATCAAAATTGGCTTTTTCCATGTACAGAAAGACAAAACACTATCATGACGTTAAAATAAAGCTGTAAAAATTAAACAACATAAAATGTATATTACATACATCAAAACCAATAGGAAATATGTTCAGTTACTGTAGAGTTAAGCATTCGGTATAATTACATCCTTTGGGGTTTTTCACCTTATAAATGACTTTTTTTAACTTACATATGTATTGTTGAAAATAGAATTTCATTGTAAGTTATATGGCAATTCAAAAACATCAGCTTTTTACAGTTAATTAAAATAAATAGAATAGAACTTAAAATTAGATCAAATCTAACTATAAAATGTATTCACTGTAGCTGCATTAATCTTATTAAAATTATATTTTGAATAAACAAAATACAATTATACATATTTGATTCAACAAAATGATATCTTGTTAATACATAACAGAGAAGGCCGTGGAAAAGATGCTTAGAAATAAAGCTCAGCTCTCAGACGTTCGATTTCTCTTCTGTTTTCTTCCTGTTTTATCTCATTTGTTGTGGAACTGGGATTCGATTCCCAGATCACCAGAATCGCACCTCAGTAGTAAATTACTAATGGATTTTGTACGGCCGGCGTTTGATTTCACTCAGGGATTACACGGAGACAGAATATTAGAAGTACTGAATCGTACCTCTTCTGGATAAAGAAAGCTTTCATTTCTGAATCTGCTCTTTCAAGCCAGTGCTGTACGTTCACATTAGATATTAATTCAGCTTGTATCGCTCCATTCAAACACCGTTCTGTAGTCGTATGTGAATATATATATTTAGAAACGTTATACTTATTAAAAAATAATAATTTAAAATCTATTGAAATCTCATATCAAGACTCATGCTGAGTATCATGATGATGGTAACTCTGAAATTTAAACCAGGATTAGTATAGTCAAAGTCCCCCTGTGGTGAACATCCAGCGTCTAATGTAGTTTATGTGTCTCTGTGGTGTTTTTAATATGCTTTAAGACACACATGTGTAAGTTCATAAGTCGACAGCATTGCTGAGTATTTTCTGCTTAAAACTGCAGTGAACCAAAGACAGTCTCAAAAACACGTGAAATCGCTGGTGTTTCTGACGTCACAAACGACCTTGTAACCAGGGGTTAAAGTGGGCCGGAATGGTCCAGAACTGCGTTCCGGCACCTCAGATAAATGAATAAATAAATACATTCATCAAGCGTGATGGTAGGCTATTGGTGGTTAGGCAAACACACTTCCCGATGTTATGTTCTCAGTCACGGTTCTCCTGTCTGATTTGAGTGCATCTACGCTGGTTCACGTATGCTCCTCGCTGAACGCAAGCCATTACAAATGCGTGAATGCACTCACGGTGGTCGAGCGGTAAAGTTAGCTTTAGGTTTGATATTCGCCGGACATTTGTTTTCCTTTTCCACTGTTCTATAGTCTGCAGTCTTACAAAGATATCAATAGCAGGGTTAGTTTTAACATTATGCAACCATAGTATATCGACATAGAAGTATGTCGATATACAAAGAAGTAATATTAAGACAATATTAATTCAAAATCAGCTACGTGCATTAATGCTGCATATTTATACCTGAGGATGCTTTGACGTGTTTCCACAGCGCATGATGTCTAAGGGAACATCTGCCAATTCCACCAACTGTGTTAAACGAAGCCTATAATTTGTATTATTTAAAATTCCTATTGGCAATAATGACTTAGGCTACAACTTTCCTGGTAGCCTTGAGTACATTACATTAAAACATAAGTATCAGTTGAGCCAAAGTTTACTTTCTTCACTGACACAGACGAAAATGAAAAGACTATCAGTGAAAGTTCAGCTTTAGGAGGGGAAGAGACAGGGCAGGATCAGCAGACTGAGAGAAAAAGAGTGATGAAGATGAGGAGAGAGCAAGTGTTGACAAATAATATAATGCCCACTGACATGCTTTTAAAGCTATTTATTATGATTTTTTTTGGCCTTCAACAGTCTTAAATTGCACATATTTAGGTCAGAGAAATCCACATTTTCCCCGAACCCCCTAAGTACCTCACATTCACATGTCCATGTCGGTGGGGCTGTGGACGGTCATGTGGTCTGGTGTGGTTACAGTGCCAGGCTGAATTTTTGTCCTAATCTATTTTCAGCTCAGTCAATTTTAAAGGTCCCGTTCTTCATGTTTTTTGAAGCTTTGATTGTGTGTACAGTGTGCAATATAACATGTGTTCATCTTTCGCGTGTAAAAACAGTATTTTTCACACAATTTACTGATCTGTACACCGCTGTTTCACTGTCCAAAAGACGGCCTGATGACTTCCTTGTTCTGTGAAGTCCCTGATAGGGCCAGCGGTTCTGATTGGGTTCTGATTGGGTTCTGATTGGGCCAGCGGTTCCTGTGTTGTGATTGGACAGCAGCTTATCGCACGTTGCCAGGAAAGGTCACGCCTCTTACCATACATTGGAGATGCATGCGCTGATTGTTCTTGTAAAAATGTCAAACATATTACCTTATCAATCTGAGCCGGAATCAGACCCGGAGAACATGAAGAGAGTCGAGTAGAACCTGTTCAAACGGGACTTGTGCAGGTGTTCCTCAGTGTGAGCTGTTTATTCAGTAGATGTCATACTTTTAATTGGTTAAATTGTAGAGTTAAATGTTACAAACCGTTCTAAAAGCTTGTGGTATATGGTTTTGCCCGTCTGTCGAGTTAACGACGGTGTTGTTGAATTTTTAAAATAAGTCCATTTTTATTCCTACCTTAGTTACACGTGCACGAGTTTTGATTAGTAATATATGTGTTATAGGTGTGCATGTGGTAACTGAGACACAATGCCAATGGAGGTTGAAAACATCTGCTGCACAGAAATACAAAAAGTAGCCTACTGTAACACCTCCTAATTAAATAATTTTTTGTTATTAAACTTTTGAAATTGTTTTCATCCAAACAACTTTATTTAAATACACTTTATTTTTACCATGAATACAGCCTTAAAAGCTGCCATGTTGTGTAAAAGAAATCGTTGCCATGCATTACAATCATTTATTTATTAAAAGTTGAATGTTACGTGACTGCACATTAAATTATTACAAACACACTCTACAAACACACTCTACAAACACACACTCTACAAACACACACTCTACAAACACACTCTACAAACACACACTCTACAAACACACACTCTACAAACACACTCTACAAACACACACTCTACAAACACACACTCTACAAACACACACTCTACAAACACACACTACAAACACACTCTACAAACACACTCTACAAACACACACTCTACAAACACACACTCTACAAACACACTCTACAAACACACACTCTACAAACACACACTCTACAAACACACTCTACAAACACACACTCTACAAACACACACTCTACAAACACACTCTACAAACACACACTCTACAAACACACACTCTAAAAACACACTCTACAAACACACACTCTACAAACACACTCTCTACAAACACACTCTACAAACACACTCTACAAACACACTCTACAAACACACTCTACAAACACACACTCTACAAACACACTCTACAAACACACTCTACAAACACACACTCTACAAACACACACTCTACAAACACACTCTACAAACACACACTCTACAAACACACACTCTACAAACACACTCTACAAACACACACTCTACAAACACACTCTACAAACACACACTCTACAAACACACTCTACAAACACACACTCTACAAACACACTCTACAAACACACACTCTACAAACACACTCTACAAACACACTCTACAAACACACACTCTACAAACACACACTCTACAAACACACTCTACAAACACACACAACAAACACACTCTACAAACACACTCTACAAACACACTCTACAAACACACACTCTACAAACACACTCTACAAACACACACTATACAAACACACTCTACAAACACACTCTACAAACACACACTATACAAACACACTCTACAAACACACTCTACAAACACACACTCTACAAACACACTCTACAAACACACTCTACAAACACACACTCTACAAACACACTCTACAAACACACACTCTACAAACACACTCTACAAACACACACTCTACAAACACACTCTACAAACACACTCTACAAACACACACTCTACAAACACACACTCTACAAACACACACTCTACAAACACACACTCTACAAACACACTCTACAAACACACACTCTACAAACACACTCTACAAACACACACTACAAACACACACTCTACAAACACACACTCTACAAACACACACTCTACAAACACACTCTACAAACACACTCTACAAACACACACTCTACAAACACACTCTACAAACACACACTCTACAAACACACTCTACAAACACACTCTACAAACACACACTCTACAAACACACACTCTACAAACACACACTCTACAAACACACTCTACAAACACACTCTACAAACACACACTCTACAAACACACTCTACAAACACACACTCTACAAACACACTCTACAAACAATACTCTTCCTCTTCTCCGTGGGAGCGCAACAAGACCACGCCCCTTTTTGTATTCTCTGGGCGGAGATGAGTCAAAAAACTGTTCTAGCGACGTCATTAAAAACAGAAGTAGAGGGATGTAGTCCACCGGCCGTTCGCTGGAGGCTGTGAAAGGGGACTTCTGTTAAATAAAAGATCTCGCTAGGCATTGAACTTTGAGCTTTATAATTTTACAGGTATGATTTATGCTCTTACAGCAACATTACATACTAACTAAAGTTTGAAAAATGGAATTGCGAAGAACTGGACCTTTAACATAGTATCGTCATCAGTGTAGATGTAGAAAATAAAACCATTAAAATATCAAGTAAATAAGTATCGTGATAGTTGGTGCCACAGTGACACTCTTGTCCAAAAAAGTATTGCTATACCATGATACTCAATATGTTGTCCCACGAGTCATTTTTCCCTGTCGCTCCTACACAAAATGGAAGGGTTCCCCCGCCTGCCAATCCCACTTTAACCACTGCTTGTAACCAATCAGATCAACGTGTGATCGTCAACCAGTGGATCGCTGAGTGAGTGAGTGAGTGAGTGGAGGCAGGGCTCATTTGCATATTCATAGAACCACACATACTAAATGAGGCAAGAGTGTCGAGTTACATTTCAAGATATTTTAATACATGGAGATTTTTTTTTCAAGGAAAAAATCTCATTTTGGTGATCAAATATGAGTTTTAAGGAATAAAACTATTGACTACAGCGGGACTTTAACTAAAAATATAATAGTATCTCAATGATATGAAAACAACACTGATTTAAACCTTTGCTTTACAGTTTATACGCAACAACAAAGAAAGATAAAAACTAGAGGGAAATAAGAAGCTTGAAAGACCTCTGCTATTTCCTCTAGTTTTTATCTTTGTTGTTGCGTATAAACTGTTTGGACAGACATGACGAGATGTTTTCTCCAAATCTTTCTCTGAAAACTGTAAGTCTCCAAGAAAGTAAACAAAGACACGTTCTTGTGACCATAAAGGACTTCATCTTGATAAATCTGCCTCATCGTCACCACACTGATTTATATTAAAACCCAGCACTTCATGAGGTGTGAATTTCTCCAACACAGGTATTCATCAAAACTTTATTAAACTAAGTCAGGCTAATTTATCTCTTAGGACTTTAATTAAACATCAGTGAATGATTTATTCAGCATATGTGGGCGACTTACCCGTAATATCCCTCCTACACCGCTACAAATCCCACAAATCCCCAGCCGGTTCCACACGAGATCTCCTGGAGAGCAGCTGAGACAGAAACCCGCAGCGGATCGAATAAAGCCCGTCGTGACCCTATGGAGATGAGGATGGAGAACAACCGTGAAGGAGATGAGGTTTTCAGATCAGATGGACTGAACACAAAACCTCTTGATGTGTGTGATGACCGAAACACCACACACACACACACATCTCAGTTCAGAAAAGTCTCAGACAGACACATCGAGCTCAAATACAAATCACTGTGTTTTGATAAAGAATGTCACTTTAGTGCTTTCGTCGCCACAGTTCATCTCTTTACAAGCAGGGAAACGTCCTGAATGATTCCCTCGATGCGAGTTTCTAATGTGTGCAGAATTAAGGACATGTAGTGCATGTGTAGCTTGGTCACATTGATAAAAGAATTAGTTCTTCAAATATCAGAAGTATACGGTAGAACGGGGTAAAAGCCGGCTTTGACTTTATTCTCCTCTAAACTACTAGATGCACCAGTCCCTCCAGAAAAACACGATTATGCGATCGCATAATTCAATGCATAATCAGCCAAAGTCTGCATATTTATGCAGGGCCGCATTTTTTCAAATACGCCGCACTTTTGCTGCATAAATTGTAGATTTCCGCGCAAAATATGCGAGGCTTGCATGATTTCATTGTCCCTGCATTTTCGTTAAAGAAAAGTCACATATATCTTAGCAGAAAGTTGAAAAATGTTGCGTTTACACAAGATCAGCCGTTCCCCCTGTTGCCATGGGAACATTATGAAGTGACGTAATTGAACAACGCGACATGAACATCAAAAAGCTGCAAACCCCGCGAACAAGCCATGATGAAGAAGACATGATGATGAAGACGTGATGATGAAGACATGATGATGAAGACATGATGAAGAAGACATGATGATGAAGACGTGATGATGAAGACGTGATGATGAAGACATGATGATGAAGACGTGATGATGAAGACGTGATGATGAAGACGTGATGAAGAAGACATGATGATGAAGACGTGATGATGAAGACGTGATGATGAAGACGTGATGATGAAGGCGTGATGATGAAGACGTGATGATGAAGGCGTGATGATGAAGACGTGATGAAGAAGACGAGATGATGAAGACGTGATGATGAAGACGTGATGAAGAAGACGTGATGATGAAGACGTGATGATGAAGACGTGATGAAGAAGACGTGATGATGAAGATGTGATGAAGAAGACGTGATGATGAAGCCGTGATGATGAAGACGTGATGATGAAGACGTGATGATGAAGACGTGATGATGAAGGCGTGATGATGAAGACATGATGAAGACATGATGAAGAAGACATGATGAAGAAGACATGATGATGAAGACGTGATGATGAAGACATGATGATGAAGACGTGATGATGAAGACGTGATGATGAAGACGTGATGATGAAGACATGATGATGAAGACATGATGATGAAGACGTGATGATGAAGACGTGATGATGAAGACGTGATGAAGAAGACGTGATGATGAAGACGTGATGATGAAGACGTGATGATGAAGACGTGATGAAGAAGACGTGATGATGAAGACGTGATGAAGAAGACGTGATGATGAAGACGTGATGATGAAGACGTGATGATGAAGACGTGATGATGAAGGCGTGATGATGAAGACGTGATGAAGAAGACGAGATGATGAAGACGTGATGATGAAGCCGTGATGATGAAGCCGTGATGATGAAGACGTGATGATGAAGACGTGATGATGAAGACGTGATGATGAAGGCGTGATGATGAAGGCGTGATGATGAAGACGTGATGATGAAGACGTGATGATGAAGGCGTGATGATGAAGGCGTGATGATGAAGACGTGATGATGAAGACGTGATGATGAAGACGTGATGATGAAGACGTGATGATGAAGACGTGATGATGAAGCCGTGATGATGAAGACGTGATGATGAAGCCGTGATGATGAAGACGTGATGATGAAGGCGTGATGATGAAGACGTGATGATGAAGACGTGATGATGAAGGCGTGATGATGAAGACGTGATGATGAAGACGTGATGATGAAGACGTGATGAAGAAGACGTGATGAAGAAGACGTGATGATGAAGCCGTGATGAAGACATGATGAAGAAGACGTGATGATGAAGACGTGATGATGAAGACGTGATGAAGAAGACGTGATGATGAAGACGTGATGAAGAAGACGTGATGATGAAGACGTGATGAAGAAGACGTGACGAAGAAGACGTGATGATGAAGACGTGATGAAGAAGACGTGATGATGAAGACGTGATGATGAAGGCGTGATGATGAAGACGTGATGATGAAGACGTGATGATGAAGACGTGATGAAGACATGATGAAGAAGACGTGATGATGAAGACGTGATGATGAAGACGTGATGAAGACATGATGAAGAAGACGTGATGATGAAGACGTGATGATGAAGACGTGATGAAGACATGATGAAGAAGACGTGATGATGAAGACGTGATGATGAAGACGAGATGATGAAGACGTGATGAAGAAGACGTGATGATGAAAACGTGATGATGAAGACGTGATGATGAAGGCGTGATGATGAAGACGTGATGATGAAGACGTGATGAAGAAGACGTGATGAAGACGTGATGATGAAGACGTGATGAAGAAGACGAGATGATGAAGACGTGATGATGAAGACGTGATGATGAAGACGAGATGATGAAGACGTGATGATGAAGACGGGATGATGAAGACGTGATGATGAAGACGTGATGATGAAGACGTGATGATGAAGACGTGATGAAGAAGACGTGATGAAGACGTGATGATGAAGACGAGATGATGAAGACGTGATGATGAAGACGTGATGATGAAGACGAGATGATGAAGACGTGATGATGAAGACGTGATGATGAAGACGTGATGATGAAGACGTGATGATGAAGACGTGATGATGAAGACGTGATGAAGACGTGATGATGAAGACGAGATGATGAAGACGTGATGATGAAGACGTGATGATGAAGACGTGATGATGAAGACGTGATGATGAAGACGGGATGATGAAGACGTGATGAAGAAGACGTGATGATTAAGACGTGATGATGAAAACGTGATGATGAAGACGTGATGATGAAGAAGACGTGATGAAAACGCACATCAGTCTCATTTGCCAACAAAAATAAGTGCAAACGACCGCACAAAGCAGTTTCCCGGTGTTGTTACATGATGAAAATGTACGTTACAGTGAGAGATTGCACTGTGTGCATTGGATGGAAGCACTTATCTTAACAGAACTGTAAAACAGGCACACATTTTATATTTTATTTATTCATTTTTACAGAAGTTGTAGCATATTCCTTTTGTAAAGCTACAGAACTGGTTTGACTCATCAATGTTTTGTAAGTTTGAGGCATGTGTTTATTAAGGTCTGAAATAGATGAAGATGAGAACTTCAGTATTCCAGCACTTTCTGTGATGTAGTGCTGCTCATCATAGGACGTGATAGGAACTGACTCTCTACATTAGGCCCAGTGAGAACAGGGGTTGGGAATCACTTTTCTCTTTTCCATCAAACCGCAGTTTTTTAAAGTTCCCGCAATTTCATCACATAAAAGTGCATAAATATCCCACATATTCCATCACATTTTTAAGAAAACGTGCCGCATAATCAAGGATTTTTGCCCGCAACAATCACAGAAAAAAAAAAAAAAAAATTCTGGAAGGACTGAAAAACATCGCTTCTCAAGATGCCGTGGGCTTTCAGCCTGATCTCGTCTCTATAGCACGCATTGGGTTTATCGTGCAATTCATACACGGAAATAAGTTTTCACGTGCAAATGATACGCACTTTATTGTGTGTAATACACACACACCCCACAACACTAATGCTAACCAAACCTACACACACCACTACTAAACCTATTATTGAACAAAAATTCATTATTTTATTTATAAAAATGAACAGAACAGTACAAACTTGGCCAAAGTGGTTGTTTTGAACAGGTTTTAACTTAGACATTATTAAGAACAACGGTTTTGTGTCTTTTGCCCTGTGCTGGGTTTGCCAGCAAAACAAACCACTTGAATGTTTTATTTTCACACAAAATCTATTGCTCGATTAATATTCAATACAACCATTTATTTTTTATTTTTTCATTTTCCTTTAGCCCATTGTACTGACTAAAATACTGAAGCACACGTGAAGCACTTGATTATAATTCTGCATTATTCAATAATACATGTCATATATTTAATATCATGAGGCACAAGTTTCAAAAGAAATGACATTAAAGTATATTTCCGTTTAAATGCCATATAAAGATGTAAGCTACTTAACTGGATTAAAGTTAAGCTAATTGCTTTTAATAAACATTTAAACTACATTTAATTGAAATTAACATGCAGTCAAGTGTCAAAGTTCACACTATATGAACGTCTGTTGCAGTGCATGCTGGGATACGCATGTATGATGTGACACTCTGTCGCTCATCCTCAGTGTCCCGCACACAGCTGGGAAGCTGGGAAAGCCTTGAGTGCCCTCAGTTTCCCAACGCAGCCTTTGTTGCACGTGAATAAAACATTGTGGCATCAAAAGCTAAAATTAGTTAAGAAAGATGATTTGCTCCATTTTCGGTCATTCCACAGACATCAGAGCGGATATAAAACACTACACTTTTATTACAGTTCTTCTGGGATTGTCTGTGACATAAAATAAACATAAGATGTGTTTGGAAAGAGTGTGTGAGCAGATGTTTCATGCACATGAATGTCTTCCGTTAGCGGCAGCTCATACGTGTACGTTTGATTATGTGAAACACCTGATGGATCATACGCCTCGGGTCTTCTACATCAGATTTCATAACTGCACTTCTCCTGCACAAAACTTTACAATAACTGCATGTTATTGAAGCATTAGGTACACTTTAGTAAACAATTCATAATTTCTAAAGCATTAATAGCCTTTAAATCTTTTGTAAAAGCTTTACGGGGCAGAAATAACCTCACTTTAATAAATAGTTTACTCACAACTAATACATGTTTTATAACTACTTGAATTAATCATGAACTACAGTAGGAATACATATTTATAAAGCATTTATTAACACACTGAGTAATTATTACTATATGTCTAAATAATATGTAGAAATATACATTTCAATCGTTTATTAATCATTTACTTGCTCTTTCTAAATGATCTTATGAGCCACTGACAACTCCTAAATAACTGGTTTGTAAATAATGTAATACATAATTTAAAAATGATAATCCTTAATAAAGTATGAAAAACAATTATTAAACATTATAGATATGCTTACAAATCAAGAATAAAGCATGTATAGCTATATTTACAAAATGCTTTTTAATGTCTATTAATGTTTTATAAATGATGAATGAACTGTGCTTAACTAATGCTTCATAGCATGCAGTTATTATAAAGTGTTATCAAAATGTTTGTTTGCATGAATTGTGTTTTACTCTACACTTGGGTGAAGGAAACAGTTGCACTTCTTGCCATCACTGAACACATGATTAAAACACTGGCACGCGTGTGTGAACCCGACGACTGACCCACACACTAATGAATCCTGCTCTCCTGTCGCATGCATCACAATTCTCGTTTTTTATGGAATATCGCAGTGTTTATTGTACATGATGTATGGGTGCACATGATCATTATTGTGTTAATAATCTTGAGTGAGAATCAGTTCCTCTTGCAGCATCTCTTCTCTTCTCTGATGATGTGGGCGGGGCTATAACCTGTCACTCACATGAGATCAGCCAATAGCAAACCACAACCATCCAATCAATTCCTCACAGACACAATCAATCCACATGTGTTCTCGTTCCAGAACACTTCCCTTGATATACGACACAATAGAGGAGAAAAGACCAGCACTACTTCCCTTTCATGAAGACTTTGAAAAGACCCTTTACAGGGAGCTAGAAAGCCATGTTGAATTGTGTTTGATATTTCGCCACATTGGCGGTGATGATAATCATCTGATGTGCAAAGCCATATGGTGTCCGTAACATTGCAGTGCATCTGATAGTTTATGATCACAGTACATTATGCAGATTAATTATTACAGCTCAAATCTGGAAAGCAAAAATAGAACTTGAATGTTGGAATAATAAGAAGTGATTCACTCTTAGCAATATCTTCTTACCCTTGTTACTGTCAGGGTTGTAGTGCGGGTTGAAGGAGTCAAGGCAGAAAGATCCAATTCAAACATTTACTAAATAAAAAAAAAACAAAATGGTACAGGCGGGCGGGTAGAAGATCCACGAAAAACACGGCATACAACAACAGAGACATAAGCCTTAGCAAAAAGCAAACACTGAACAACAGCGCAGAGGCTTAAATACAGACACATGAACCATAATGGGGTGAAGAACGGTGACGCCGATGATGATCCCAGGGACAGGCTGGGAAGTGAGAGAGTGGAGACGAGGAGGATTCTGGGAAGTGAAGAGACAAGGACAGACGGGTGCAGACGAGGACTGTGACAGTTACAACCCTTGAAGGTCCACTTTATGTTATAATAAAGCAGTAAATAATGAAATTATGGGTCCACTTATGTTTAGCTGAAGGTTGAATGTAACCTTAACAAGATATAATGATGTGATTCAGAGAAACGTGAAATTAGCAATCCTCTGCTTTGATGTTTTTAATGAAAGTAATTTCTACCTGTACAATATTCCATAAAGCTGATAAGAATTGCTCATGTTTAAAGCAGTGCATGATAAGTGAAGTCTCAGGGAAACAGCGCTCCGGTGACATTCTCCTTCAAAGCCTCGGCTTACTTGAGAAATTATTATTATATTATTCGCTATAACAACTGCCTCGCTCTACATTATCCCACTTATTACATTGCTACCTACCAAATAAATCAATAATTTGACAAAATATTGATTTAAAAAGGAGTTTATTGATTTAAAAAAGATTGTATTGCACTTTGATTGTATTGCTTCCCCTAAAGAAAATAGTCCGTTCCGTGTCTACGATTAACAGAACTGTGTCTGCATATCAGCGTCTGATATCAAGAAATAACCGCATTCTAGAATTCAACCAAGCCGTGTAATAAATGTATATTATTTATGGGTATTTCTGCAACGATGGCTACTTTTAGGCCTATATACTCAATAAACTCTCTCAAAACATTATTTTAATTTGTCGCCATTTCAACATTTACTACATTTACTAATACATGATTAAAATCAGGTTGTACTTGTTAACATTAGTTAATGCACTGTGAATAACATGAACACACAATGAACAGCTGTATTTTTATTAACTAACATTAACAAAGATGAATAAATACTGTAACAAATGTATTGCTCATGATTAGTTCATGTTAGTTAATACATGAAATAATGTTAGCTAATGAACCTTATTGTAAAGT